>JANTPZ010098991.1:0-47725 GCA_025593235.1 Vachellia pachyceras
AGGGAGCAGTAAAGGTGTTGCCTTCATCGGAGATGCTTGCCGTTCGCATGTGCTTGTCGTTCACCTGTGTCTAAGCGCGCGCGAGAGAGCAGAGTCAGAAAATGGTTTATTCATTTGAAGTTGATAAAGGCAAACGGCAAGCAACGGTGAGCGAGGGAGGGGAACCTGCAAACTGCTTGCCACGTGTCATGTGATGATTGGTGAACTGGATGCTCCATATATCCAGTACTGGACATAAGTATGGTCCTATTAAAAATTGGGAAATTTAGTCATAGGTCACAAATAAGTAAATTATTTAAGGAATGGTTCCATGAAAGAAAATATTTAATGAGAGATTCTAATTGAAAACATGAGGTCCTTGTATTGACAGCATCATGCACTGTGTTAACAACACCTCATGTTGTCAATGGGACCTCTCATTAAATATTTTCCTCCATGAGATCATTCCTTAAACAACTTGCTTATTTGGGATCTAAGACTAAATTTCCTTTAAAAATAAGGCATGATACAATTTTGGGTGAAGATTCAATTTTGCTATGAAGGTCTTCATGTAGAGATTGTAGATATCTTGAAGTTATTTCTAGATCAATGTTGTTTTAAAAGTGTTTAAAAAATAAATAAAAGACTAAAGTATACTTTTAATCGTTTATATGTGTGTCAAGTTCACTTTAATCTTTTAAGTTTAAAAAGTGCACTTTCAATCCCTCAAATTTAATGTCGTTGGTCTCTTTTAACGGAAATTACTAACTCATCAAATTTAACGTTGTTATTTTAAATCTTTTTTATTTTACATAATTTAAAATATTAAATTTATTATATTATTAAATTAAAATTAAAATGTGAGCATGTTTTGTCAACGTTTTATTGCACATTCATCAATTAAATTTGATGAGTCAGCAATTTCTGTTAAGAGAAATTAACGGCATTAAATTTGAGGGACTGAAAGTGCACTTTTTAAATTTAAAGAACTAAAATGAAACCTGAAGTAAATATAAAGGATTAAAAGTATACTTTAACTAAAATAAAATCATTATAATCATTAAAACGTGATATTGATTATTAACATCTTTAAAAAAGTTAGATTGACACGTGAATTGGATGACTTTATTTTTTTTTTTTGCCAGCAGGATGACTTTAAATACTTATGAAAACAGTTGACAAAAAAAAATAGTTATGGAAACTTTAAAGGGTAGAAGGAAGATTTTGACTTTGCGGATGCGATTTGATGGCTTAGAGACTTGAATTTAAACAATTCAACTTATCAATTAATTAAAAAACGACAAAAAAGGATTATTATACAAATTTAACCAAAAGTTCTTGGTGAAAGAGTAACGTTATCATAAAATTTTGTTAAAAAACAGTTTTATTCAAAAATCTTCAAAATGAAATAATATTGTACCGGTTTGTGAATGCGGTAGAAAAGTACTTTTACACAAGTTGCGATAAATACGTGAGGAGATTATATCATTTTACGGAAAAATATTATTGAATGTACATTTAATTTTTGAAAACATTGTTCTAAACAAGCCAATTGCTTTTACTGTTAAAAATGTCAACGATCAATATTGCATTTTTTTAATGATCAACATTAGTTTTTAAACAGAATGAGATAATATTGTTTAATTTTAAAACTTATAAACAATATTATTTATAAAAAACCTTCCAGGAACAATATCATTCATGAGAAAAAAAAACGTCGGTGACAAATCTTAACCTAACAAAATATATAAACTGTTAAATAAATCCTTGCTCAAGCTACCTCGCATTTCTTAGCTTTTTTTTTTGTTTTTTAAAACCAATAATTATGAAGTGTCACTTAAGCCTAATTCTATAGCAGCTATAATCACTGATCACGTTTAATTTTTCAGCACTAATATGAACAAAATAAAATTCATATAAGACGATAGTGCATATAAAAAACCCATATTCATTACATATGCATATAAATAAAATTCATTTAATGAAACAGTGCATTTAAAAAAAATCCATATTCATTACAGAAAATCAACTCAACTATTCAATTTCTTGGATTAAGGTGAAAAAGCATTCTCAAGTTTTTGTTAAAAGGGCATCCGATACTATGTATTTCTGGAGGTATAAACTTATCTATTAGCATTTAAATTGAAGCAAAAATGTCACGAATATTAAATGTAAGCTAACGTCGTTGCATATGTATGTGCACAAATAGTGTGACCTCATTATAAAAAAGTAATGGTTATTTCACGATTTTAACTTTTTTACTTTCATTTTAAATGTTCTTATATATTTTTGCGCTTTCAAAAAGTATATGATGTTTAACATTATGTATATTTGGAAACGCGGTAGAGAAGGACTTTTACGCAAGTAAAGGTAAATATATGGAGTAGATTATCTCGTTTTGTGGAAAAACACTGTTGAGCGAACTTTTGGAAAGTAAATAAGCTTTTTCAAAAAAGCACATTATTTTGGTAAAAACTTATTAGCATTTTTACACTTTAAAACCAATTTATTTAATCTAATTAGATTAATTATTCAACTTTTATATTAAGTTTTAGGATACACACACACATGGGATGAAGTGAATGAATTTTTTGACCAGCTGTGAGAGAAAATGACATCGTGCCTGCATGAATTAATGGTAAAAGTTAATTTCCTAATATGAACATACCGAAAGGTGGACCAATTTTGCTGCTGTAGACAACATGGCCGAAAATAGCAAAATCTTGGTAAACGATGAATGTGACAGGGACAGCTTAGCAGCCTTAATAAAATATTCCATTTTCCATAAATAGTCAATCTTGGTAAACGATGATGTGACAGCTTAGCAGCCTTAATATAATATTCCATTTTACCAGTTTGATTAATTAGTAGCAGACAGAGAGGAAGTGCCAAGGGATTATACCACGAAGGCTCATATGCTATCCTATCACATGATACTATAATACTATGAATAATGAAATACCCATTTTTATTACAAAACCCAATTTATTTTTGTTGAGAATATCAAAGAAATTAAATATGCTATTTAAAATATTTATTTATATATATAATCAATTTATACATTAATTTATAACTTAGACAATGATAAAAAACAATAAATATAAATACATTTAATAATA
Organism: Vachellia pachyceras; assembly: GCA_025593235.1. NCBI lineage: Eukaryota > Viridiplantae > Streptophyta > Magnoliopsida > Fabales > Fabaceae > Vachellia > Vachellia pachyceras. The sequence continues at coordinate 3,099 of JANTPZ010098991.1, forward strand.
CATTTAATTTTTTTTAATCTCATTATCAAAATTCAACCCACTCATATATTAAGAGAGTCAATGACTTTTATTGAAGAGATTAAGGAAGGTAAATACATTAGTTAAAGATATTTATCTAATTATACATATAAATAAATACTTTTAAATACTGTATTTTGCTTTACAAATCTCTTTAACAAAAATCCAAAGTAAAAACTAATATCCTATCAATCATATCGGGGGGGCTCTTAGAGGAGAAATTATACCACACACACACTGTGTGTGTATTAAATTTGAGGACCCACTTGACTCACTGTATTGCATAAGGCGCGCGTGATATTATGAGACTTAATAGGATTAAAATCTTTTAAAATAATAAGTACCGATAAAGTTTTAATATAATATGACATGTTTGATATTAAAATGTGTAAATTAAATGTATTATATAAATCAATAATATCGTATGGTTGGTGTATAAATCAATAATATCCCATGTGAACGTGCCAACTTGATCTTAATTTTCGTCCTGTAAATAATCTAATCAATCAATTTTGACCAAAAAGTATAAACAGTCAGCTACAGGACAAAGAGAGGGTATATATTATGTCAAATAATTGTGAGATATATCATGTCTCATAATTATTAATTACGAATAATTGCAATTAGGAACTACTACTTTGTATTGATACCCAAAAGCACTTCAAGCCTAGAGGAGATGAATTACACACTCAACAATAATTTTTTGGTCTATCTTTTTTTTAATATTAATTAAAGTTTAGGTGAGTTGGATTTCGGAGATTTATCAAAGTCAGACATACCTCTTGACTCAGAGAGCTTTTATAGATGTACTTATATATCACTTATCAACAATATCATCACATTGATAACTGTATTTGAATTTATGATCACGTGGATTGTGAGCTAATTTCTTATAAATTAGATTTAACTTTGTTGATAGTCCATCTAATTATAATAATTAATAGCAAATGAAACACTCTACAGTTTTTGGATTTAAGCAAACAATATGTGGGCTGAAGCCCAATATACAAAGCCTAGCATACTTATGTAGTGGGCTGAAACCCAATATAGCGTTGTACACAAACTCTAAAGAGGCCTTCACGATGTCACTACGGATGCCAGAATGGTCTTTCACAGAGATTGGAATGTTAGGATTCAACAGGATAATTTTAGGGAAAATATTGCAATGGCTTATTACTTAGCCAAATTAGTTCACAATTTATATAGTTGTATATTTTTTTGTATATTTGATCAACAAGCACAACATCAACATGATGTGGAGTTGATCAAAGACACTAGGAAGCTTGTACTTTGAATTTCAAAGTGAATGAATTAATTCTGTATTTACTCAAACAAAAAAAAGGTTGGGGGCCATACAAATTAAAGGTTCCTAACTTGCTTAAAAGTCTTTCATGATCTTCTCTGCCAGGAGGTTTGGGAAGTTCATCAGCCAACTGATTTTTTGAGGATATATATTGTAAATTGATTGTTCCTTGTAATTTTTCCCATACGAAATGAAATTGTATCTCGATATGTTTCTTTCTTCCATGGAACAATCGGTTGCTTGAGATATGTATAGCCCACCTTGCTGTCACATAACATCTTGACTGGCTCTATATCCTTCATGTTCAGGTCTCTAAACATGCCAATGAGCCATAAGATCTCTAAAATAGCAGTGCCTAAGGTCTCAGCAGATGACTTAGAAATCGTGTTTTGCTTCTTGGGGCATTCATATATTATACATTGTATTTTGTCTCTTTAAAACTTCATCTTTCTATGCTCATAAGGTTTCAAACTATGATTCATTTTATTCAAATCTTATGATAAAAGAAACAAGAAAAAAAATATTTGGGAGGTTTGGGGCATATTAAAACATCTTCTGTTTTTATAGAAGGGAGAAAAAAAAAAAGAAACATAGAGAATTAAAACATCATTATCTTCTGCGAAATGAAAATATTTTCTCCTTCTAATCATTTTTATAAGATACAAATGATTACGTAGATTATTAAAAAGTTATTTAAAGTTGATAATGTTTTGTTACAAGTGTCAAATATTGATACATTAATTGTTGGCAAACAAATTATTGACACATAATTATATATGATTATCCCAACATCTCTCGAGCAAAGCATACCGTCATTATATAATTATCATTAAAGCATTAAATTAAGCAAGATGGTAGAGAGAGTAAGGTAAAGACACACCAATGCCATATAATAAAAATGCTCATCTTTTACAAATTTATTACTCCAAATTGTCACAACAAAAATCCAATGCAAAGAGATCATGTAACAGAAGAAGAAATGAAACAAATAAAACAGGACATTCAATAGAAATCACCAAATAAAAAACACCCATGATCTTATTATATGAAGCAAGCAAGTCATACGTCCAACTTGCAAAATTAGCTGCATGGGTCGAATGTGAGGAACGCCGTCTCTAGATCCTTAATAAGATCTTCATGATTCTCAATTCCCACTGAGATACGCACAAGATCTTTAGTTATGCCCATACGTAGTTTCTTCTGACCAGGTATGTTACCATGAGAGGTGTACCAAGGCAAGCATACGGAGGAACCAACACCACCTGTACAATAACAACAAAAATAGCAAGGGTTAGGATTTTGACAATTTGTTTATCATTCATATTCTTATTATTATAAAATCCTTTATTGTGGTTTATTATATATATCCTTGTAATTTAAATCATTCGTTCTTTTTTGCTCTTAATGTCTTTTACTTGGGTATTCCCTAACTGAATAATTTTGTGCCCATTTTGGAATTCATTGGAAAAGTGCTTTTAATTTACGTAAGCTGAGGTGAATATGTGAAAAGAGTTTTTTTCTCGACTTGTGTGCAACATAAAAAAAGGAGAAAAAAGCTTTGCCAAACACTCCATTGTAACTGGTCAAATCATAACCACTACTTAACAAATGTATTTTGAGGTAATTTTGAAAAATTGATGTTATTAACTAATTTTAACCAAATTTCCTTCTCCATGTAATTTTATATATAGATCTCATGATTAATACAACCTTAGAGAAAGGAGGACTATAGCCCAATATTTAATGATTGACAACTATAGAAAATTCACAAAGTTAGAAGGGAACATTACACAGAATTTGACATGGTAACTACCAATAATTAAATCTACAAAATTCTCTTGTCAAATCCAACCTTCTTTCCATTTTGATTAATTAAGGTATATAACTCTCTAAGTAAAACAAATATGCAAATGATCACATTCACAATTTACATGACAGGTTATATTCCCCATATTTATTTTTATCATTACTCAAACATCTATAATACCCTCTAAAGAGGGTAAGAACTCACAGCCTCACATTTAAGGGAGGTGCTTTATGTCAGCTGGATTACCAGACTCTAATAAGTTATGTTCCTCAAATTATACTTACCAAAACTGACGGTCATGCCGAAGTATTTAGTCTTTTCAGTAACATGCTCTGAGAGTTGTGGTGAGTCTGTTGTAAAGCTAATCACAGATCCTGGTCCATTGGACTGCCAAAATAGGAACTCGATGAATGGAAAAAAATCTTAAGCATATATCAATAAATACTAATATTCAATTACTATAGGTAAAACCATACCTGCTTTTTATGAAGATCGTGTCCAGGATGACCAGAAAGACCAGGATAGTTTACTTTCTTAACTTTAGGATGGTTGGCAAGAAATTTGGCAACTTTTTGTGCATTTTCCTGCAAAATATAATATGTTGGCTCAAAGTCACTGCTTTTGTTTGGTAGAAACAAATGAAGCCACATAAAGGAGTCATTTAGCATTGAAATTTTAAATTAGAAAGTTAGCTGTATAAGTACTATCTAATTTTGAAAAGAATAACTATTCAAAACATCTTTAATAAGGTTATCAATAACTTTTCTTTATTTTAATTTGCAACTAAATGTGTGTGTGTGTGTGTGTATATCTGTGTGTGTGTGTGTGTGTGTGTGTGTGTGTGTGTGGTTTAGGCACCTGTTTCTTCATAACTCGCAGGTCCATTGTTTTTATTCCTTCCAAACATATCCAAGAGTCAAATGGAGACAAGCCACAACCCGTCGCGTTTCTATAAGATTTTATTTTATCTGCCAACCTTTACATTAGAAGAGGAAAGGACAACGATCCACATTAGTAGTTGAAGAAAATATATATATATATATATAGCAAATGGAAAATAAAGAAAAAAATATAAAAGAAAATATCTACAACATAGTAACATACTTATTAATTACCACATGAATAATGAGGTTTGGAGGTTCTAATTCCCCTAATATCCAATTTTTTCTCAATTTTTTCTTTTAATCATTGGCATATACAGAAAAAGACAATTTAGAACAAAACAGTACAATTTCATAATTTTTCTTTTCTATGGGAATCCTTAAGAAATTAAACACAGAAAAAGAGCTCCTACTCTTGATCATTCGTAGCAAGACTACCAGCCATGCAAGTGCTGTTTCCAGCAACAAATTTTGTAGCTGAATGCATAACAATATCTGTAAACAAAAAAAAAAGTATAACTCAATAGAAATAAAGGATGTTACAAACAAAAATTCCTAGAGTAGTAATGGCAGTTAAAACAATTTATTTTACCATTAAATTTCCTTCAATTCACAACAAACATAAAAAACTGAAAAGAACTATAGAAAGTCAATGAAAAGTCCTTGTTTTGAAAATTTTAATGGTCATAAGGACCTCATATATTTTTATACATTGAAAATATTGATCTCTGCAAGATTTCATACATAAAAAGTATTTTTATTTGAATCATTCAGATATTTCTCACTAATAAAATTTTTAAACAGTTTTTTCACCGATTTTCCAAATAATTAAGAGGAAGAACTGGGCACCAAATGCTTGCTCACGTTAAGTTGTCAAATCGAATTATATATATAGGCTCCATTATATGAATATACCTGCTCCAAGGTCCAATGGATTACTTAACACAGGAGACATTACACTATTGTCAATGAATAGAATAGCCTCATGTTCCTTAGCTATCCTGGCTATTTCCTGTGCATAAGTCAACAAAATGAAAGAATTTTTTTAACATTTAAAATAATTCCATAACAGGGGCACACAAAATTCATATAATCCTAAGGAAAGTTCCTATACTTCCAATAACTTATGAAACAATAGAGGAAAACAGAAAAAAAAAAAAAAAACACACACACACACACACACACACTCTCTCTCTCTCTCTCTCTCTCTGATCTGCCATCACTTAATAGCTGAAGAGCCAAAAAAAAAATTAAGCAAAACACTTCCAACCCATAAAGAGAATAATTGATTTACCCGGATATCAGATATTTTTAGTTGAGGATTGCTAGGAGTCTCTAACCATATCAACTTAATATTGTACTTCTCCATAGCCTCTTTCACATTATCTATATTACTTGTATCAACGTTCCTGTCCATGCAAGCAATATTACAACCACATCATCTTCCATGAATCAAGCCAACAATATATAATTTGTTTTCATATAATCCCTTAATTAATTAATTAATATTTACTTCACAGAAAGCTGAAATATCATACTTACCTCACTTTGATTCCTTCCTTTCTTGCCATTAGATTGTTTATGAAGTTGTATGAACCCCCGTAGATATCGTCTACGGTCATGATTTCGTCACCTGCATATTGGAATTGTATCAGTGAATGACATTAAAGCTAATGATTTAAACGCACAGTCTCCACTCTCCAATGAAAATAATGAGAATAACTATGAACAAGTAGCACTAGTTCCTAATGACCCAAAAAAAAAAAAAAAAGTGGCACTAGTTCCTGATATATTTATATAATGCAAATAAAATTCAATGGATTTCCGTCTATCTATATACACACTCCCTCTGGTTCTATTTAACTATAAGCAAGATTATCTCATCTAGGTTTAGTCTCATATATAAATAACAATTTGACACTGTTTAAAAATTTGGTGCAATTTTTTTTTTTCATTTTAACCCCAAATAAATTATATGTTCCTCTCACATTTAATCTTTCCCATTCTCTCTCTTAATTGTCATTTTCATTAATAAAGAAATATTTGAAAAATTATATCCGTTACTCTTTTATTGATTTTAATTAATTTTTAACTAACAGTTTGTTTTAGATGATTTAGGTAGCTATTGTTTATAAAAGGAATTAAATAGAGTATTAGTCTCTCACTAAATAATTTTACAAATACACAGTTATGTTTCTAAGTTCGCACTTAAGCTACAAAAAATTTGACACAAGAGTTAAAGATGAGTGAGTGAACCATTTTCAACAAGTTCAAAAACAGCGGTCAAAGCAGACATTCCGCTGCTAAAGCAATAGGCATAATCTGCGTTGTCAAGCTTTGCTAATAACCTGATATTACAAAATATAAGCCAATTAATTAAAAGAGAATGAATGAAATCAAGAAAACAAATATTGGCAAAATCAAGACAACAAAGACAATAAATCAGAACATACGATTCCAAAGTATCCCTGGTAGGATTTGTACTTCTAGAATAGTAATATTTACCAAATCCTTTTGCAGATTTCTGCACGAGAAAATGAAAGGTATTAAAGAAAATTACACTATAAGAATTATATCATGGAATACATGAGCTAATAATTAATTTCACAATTACTAAAGAACTTAGCCCACCATTTTGAAAGTAGCAGTTTGATAAATTGGAGTAGAGGTTGCTTTGAAAGTATCCCAGTCAGCATGGTGATTCACTAACACTGTAGACAAATGAGGTGGTGCGCATGGCGATTTTTCTGCAGATAAAAGCAAAAAATTATTGACACATAAAAACAAAATGCAAACGGGTCTAGAACATCTAATGTCTCTCTCTCTCTCTAATGCTTTCTTTTAATTTCCTTTATAATATTACAACTTGCAGAATGTTTCTCTTTTCCTTTTTTTCTTTGATGATTAGATTCCACTTAAACTATTGACATTTCGATATATCATGTGACAAAAATGGTGCAGCTTTGAATTTAAAAAAAATACTAAATGAAAATTACACAAATTTGGAGTATTTTTCAAAGATAAATCATAAAAAATAAAATAAAAACCTCACCATTTTTCATCCATAAGTTATCAAAATACCACTAATTTTACACAGAATCTAACGATCAAAATGAAAGGAAAAAACAATCAAAATTTGGTATAAAGGGCATAAGATCAGAAAGTATCAAAGCGATGCACGTCAGAATCCCCAAGCGCCCCGTAAGTATCAACACAACACAAGAAAGAAACACATGAATCACTAAAATATTACCAGCTGGAGTAGGAGCAGCAACCCCATTGGTAGCAACAGCCCCATTAGTAGCAGCAGGAGCAGCCCCATTTGTAGTTTGCACCACACCCTCCTCTGTTTCCACTGCCGCACAATTTACCCTCAAGCCCTTCCTACCACTTGTGATCTAAAACGCACAATACCACAATGACAAACCTTAACATTATGTATATATCACAATAGGTATATATATATACACACTTGAAATAACTAGCTACAACAAGAAAGCATTTTTGGTGAGGGTTATACATAATTATGTGTGTGTACATGTGTACACAGGCATTCAGATTTGTGTGTGTATAGATCAAGCTAGAAGTGTATCTATAATTGACAGTTTATGTTTTGGAACCATCAAGTATGTTACACTATATATTTGACTGTTCCTAACAGTCAAATGTTAATATTTGATGGATGTTTATTTGACGTTCTGAACCGTCAATTATTGAATGAAATAACGGCCAAATATAAACTTTTCTCTAGTAGTGTATGGTTGTTTGGGTTAATGTGTAGATGTTCCCCTGAAAAAATTCTAAAATGGAGCAGTGTTACACCGTTTGGCTGAAAAGAGATTAACGTAAACTAATAAAAAATGGATGTTGACTGTTAATATTTTAAACAGTAAATAGGAACATTACTCTCAAAAAAAAAAAACTTCTGGACAACGTTGCTTCGGAGTGAAAATTTTCAGAGAAAATTTGCAGTATAGCCCTTAAAACAATGGTTGTTAAATGTTACCTTAGGGCGGTGATTAAAAGAGACCGAAGAAGTAACCAAAGGGTTGAGAAAAGTTGAGGACAAAGCCATCTCTCTGAAGATCAAAGAAAGAGATAGAGATATAGAGAGAGAGGGGTTATGCTTATGCCTTCTATTAGCTGTAGCAAAGCACAACTTGATTCAAAATCGAAGCCATCAATGTGTATATATACACACACGTACACACAAACACACACATTCACATGTCTCCTTCAATGCAGGAAGATTCATAGAACCAATAAGAACGTGTTGGGGTCAATAATTTCATTATTATATTTGTTGACTTTAATTATTCCCTCCCACGCTTTTCCTTCATGTACCCGGAACCCAAACATTTTGTATTAAGGCGATTCAAAATCCCAGTTTCACCATTATTTAAAAAAAAACTAAGTAATACAAGCTCACAAATAAATGAAACGAAAATTATTAAAATATAAATACAAATAGAATTATATAAAATATTTTTCTAACATGAACCAGACCTCAACCAGCCTCAAGTTCAGATCGGGGTAGCACAAAACGTCACACACATCGATAAAAAATGATTTCCCATCCCCACCGCCCTCTCCTTCCCTACCCCCATCATATTACAAAAAATTAATGTATATTTATATTTTTAATTTTTTTTAATTACAAAGGCAAGCTAGGTTTGAAAAAAGAAATGGACAATACTAGTTGAACAACCCCTCACAAAAGATTGATCCAACAAGAGCCGATCCCTACAACTCGGTGGTTCATGCCAAAGAATAACTGTTTGAGAACTCTCTAGGTGAGCTTTCTCCGCCAGAATATCATCAGACATCAAACTTTCCCTAAGTGCATGAGATAACTCCACATTTCAGTTCCCATAGAGAAGGTGACGAGTTGTCTCAACCTCAAGGGTAACTAATGTGTAGGTCCTCGATCCTTGAGCAGAATGTTGATCACTTCTAGAGAGTCTGAGTAAACCTGGATGTCCTTTACCCGTAAATGACGGCACACTTCCAACCCTGTATGGATTGTCAAAACCTCTGCTGTAGGTATAGTGATGTGCCCAAGCCCCCTCTGGAAACCTAATATCCAACGATCATGGTCATCGCTAATAACTCTATCACACACTGCCTGTTTAAGAGCTCGAACTGATATATTTAACTTGTATAAGTATATTTTAAAGGGATTAAAGTGCAAACTTATCTCTGAAATTTTTGCTCATGATTAATGTTGCACTGGATTTTTTTGAGTTTATTGTCATATCATAAATTTGAAAACATAGCAATTTACCCTACCATATTAAAAATTGATGTTGACCATTAATGTTTTTATATGTCAGGGACAACATTATTCCATTTACTATCATGGCAATAATAAAATAAAAAAAAATTCAAGAGTAACATTACTTTGGAGTGAAAACTTCCGGGGTGTAACCCATTTTAGAATTAACATATGCAAGAAATAAAATGTATATGGGATGGATGTAGCCTTTTATTATATTAAATATATCTAGTAGGCTATATATGTGTGTGTTGTTTAACTTAAGGTTACAAATAAAATAAAATTAAATTCATGAACTCCACCTTATCAAGAAGTTTTTGTGTGTCACTAAGCTATAGGGTAATATATATTGTGTCTCTTTGTATACCAATATATATATATATATTGTATCTCTTTTTTATTTAGGAAAAATCACATCAAAATTCCAATTAAGAAAAATAATAAATGGAAAAATCCCATAATTTGTCATCACAAGTTGAAGTGTCACTATTGATAAATGGAAGTGTCATTATTATTCGTTGACAATATATAAGACTTTTCAGATATTATCTCTTTTCACACATATTATTCATTGAAAGTGTCACTAATATAATTTTCCCTTTTATTTATATGAAGTTTAAAATATACTATTTTTTCGTGTCTCGCAGATTAAAATTCTACTGATTTTTATTTATTTATTTATTTATTTTTTAAACATGTGAATGAATATTTCATGTGTGAGAGAATAGGACCCTAACAACCTTATCGGATCTGATCCAATTTTATCGCCGAAGACGTTGTTACTGTGAATACTAATATATTGGTAACCATTGAACGTGGCAGCTAAGCCTTAATATAATAGTACCATTCTGTTTAGTTAATTGAAGTAATAATAGTACCATTCTGATTAGTTAATTTAATTAATAATTAGCTTTCGATCAAAAATAAAAAATTAATTAATCAGCTACAGGACAAAGAGCCGGCGGATACCTGGGAGTGTAATACTCCCGCAAGTCCTTTTTTATATCCTTTAATTTTATTTTAGTGAGTTCGATGCTTAATTGTTTTAAACTACACTTTGAAGATGTACCAATACGTTTAATGCACTTGTTTATTTTAAGTTCTAATTAATTACGTCTTTCTAGTCTCTTTTTCATTTTCTCTAATTTTTTCCTACGCATTCTCTTCCAACTCACCATCTCTGTAAATACTGGTGTTTTAATTTGGTAATATAAGTTGTGTTTTTTACATGTTTATTATCTTTGACCAATTTTTGACAGCTTTTGAAGTGTATAATTTAGTTATTTGAAACTTGTAAAAAGGATGGGAGGAAGTTAATATATATCCTATACCATATTATTTTTGCAAGAATAAGTTACATAAAGCTTTTTTTCTCTGAGCGTAGAGGTATATGCAAGTAACCTGCAATAATAAACACTCTAAATTTTCAAGTCTGTATAGATAACCCCAAATGATCAATTTTATATCCTTTAATCTTTCTTTTTGCGTACATATAATCCTTTCAAACTTTTTTATATCCTTTAAACTTTTTCAGATAACCCCAAACTTTTTTCAAAAATTCCATAAACTCTTAATCATTTGTAAATAAATAATGAAGAAAATTAATGGCAAGGAAGTTCTACAGTTGAACGAAAAGTTCATACAGGTTTATTGTAAAATTTTATAAGGTTAGAGAGATTACTACTTCTGTAATTTATATATGACATAAAGTTCAAACGGTTTTGTATAATTCATCCTCTTTGAAAAATAGGAGATCAGTTTGAATATTAGGAATCCTATTAAGAGCACTTTGTGAGATCTATAAATCATAAATTTTGAGTATAAAAAATATGTCCATGTGGTGTGCATTATATTATATATAGTAGAAAATTATAAATGAGGATTATCAGTGATCTGTCCCATAATGTCGCGTGGTATAATATTATATATGTTGCAGTTAGCGAATTATGAATTGGGATCATTATCAGTGATCTGTCCCATAAGAGTTTGAAAAAATCTGGATCAAAATCTTTGCAACGATATGGATGTAGGTGAAAGGAAATCTGCATATGTTATCATAAATGAGAAATACTCGCTTACACCCAGTATCACATAATCCATACTTTTATCCAATGAAAATATTTCAATTATCTCATTTTGTGGATTTCATATCTTAAAAGTTTCTCTTGATTATTTCTCTTTCTCCATAACTTATTATAATATATATCTATTGGAGCCACAAGGAAAGGAAGTCAAGGGTTTTACATAATTAATTTTTTATTTAACTTTTATGTAGTTAATTACAATATGGAAATAGATTCATGATCTCATGCATCTCTTTCTTTTATATTCTTTTCCTTTTTCATGAATCAACTGGTATATGACATCTTTTATAGAAACCAGCTATTCGAGTAAGGGGTTAGTCTAGTTCGCAAGAATGTTAGATAAGGGCATCTCGCTATCTCTGGGTAATTAGCGTAACAGCATGCCCATGCCCATGATTATACAATTAATTTTTTTATCAATTTTATACATGGTTAATTACAATATTGAATCCACTAATGATCTCATCAGTCTCTTTCTTTTATATTCTCTTCTCTTCTTTTTCAAAAACAAGCTGTTATCCACCATCTCTTGAAGATTTTATTACTACATATCTGAGCAACGGCCTAGTCTGGTTGACAAGAGCGTTGACAGGGGCATATCACCATCTCCTAGTAATTACCGTGATTGCTTACCAAAAACTAGACAATTCAAGCAGTCCAATCAATAAGGTTGTTGATGTGTGTGAACAAAATCTGAACATAGTATTCCCTCTTTTGTTGTTTTCTTCGGTTGGCTTGATCAGATATCTATAGTTTGGTCCTAGATTCCAAACTGTACGCAAAGTTACACAATCAAATATATATATATATGTGTGTGTGTGTGTGTGCCTCATCAATAAATGGTTTTGATATTGATTAGAACAAGGGATTGAGGAGAAGTGAATAGCAATAAAATAAGAAGGAAGGCTTACACTTTAGTGAAAAGAAAGAAAGCCAAATGGATAAATAGTAACATGATCAATTGATATCCATTTGTCAGAAATTGTCATATGCTTGAGATCATGCTTAAACGAAATTTAAGGGATTTGGTTGGGAACAATTTAGCATTTGTACATTATTCATATTTTTGTTTTTATCCTTCTAAATAGTTATAATTCTTAAAATATCATCTCCAATAAATATCATTCTCTCTCGGTTATACGCTCTAAATTTTCCAATCTGATTCATCCAAAAGTCCATAATAATTAAAAATAATTTTTGCTCTATTTATATTTATACACTTTAAGCAGCCTACATCTTTACTTAATTTTCAAGTAAAAATTGTAAATTAAAATTAAACATGAATTTATAATAAATGACAACCTCATGTTTAATTAAACATGAATATTATATAAGTTATAACTTATGAAGGTTAAAAAACAAGAATATTATACTATCTTGTTTTTTTTTTGAACATGTGATGGATCTGATCCAATTTTATTGCTGAAGACCACGTTACTATAAATATTAATCCTAGTAAACAATGAACGTGATTGCTTAGCTTAATCTAATATTCCTGTTTTGTTAATTTAATTACTTAGCTACAGAGGCGGGAGGATTACATGTAATAATATCCCTATCGTGCGAGGAGAATGGAGAAAGTCAACGTGAAATACTCTGTTATCCATCACGCCTATCCAGGGTCTTTAGTTCAAACTCAACATTGATCATGTTTTACATTAACTGTTATAAAAACACTTATATATAAATTACGATAAAACTTTTCTCACATACTCACCTTGTAAACCTTAAATTACTTTAAAAAAAATTAGTTGATACAACTAATCTAAACAGGCATGTTGATATAAAAATGGAGAGATGCAATTGATAAAAGTATTAAGGTTCAAGTCTATCACATTAATGTTCACATACGAGCAGTTGATATGTCAACAATTTTTTGGATCAATATAAGGAGCAAAGTCACTCTTACCAATAAAATTTTAACGTTGACCGTTAACATTTTTAATGCTCACAGTGACATTGTAAATTTTAAAAACTTACCAAAGTAATGGTACATGAATTTTTTTTATCCGTAAGAGATACTCAACCACACAAAAGACTTTAAGGGAAAATTGAACCTTAAAGGTACCATTGATAAGAAAAGTATTTGACAGGAATACCCTTCATGTAGCATTTAAATAAATTTATTTAAAAATGCTATATTATGTTATTTTTGGAGAAAAATTACTTTTAATGTTTTAATAATGTGGTGACTTGATGCACGACGAGAAGGGAAGGGGAAGAGGGAGGAAAACAAGAAAAGGAGGGAGATACAAAACCAAATAAAGGAGACTAAAAGAAGACAAAATGTATTATATTCCCGTCGTTAATGGGTTGGGCCATATCAACCAAGAATGGGTTATCCCATTTTCCAACATAATGGTTTTTTTAAAAAACAGTAAAATAGATTTATATTTGCCACTTGTGTTCAAATAATCATCAAGCGAAGTAGTCTCATTTAGAAAGTAGTCTAAACTAAACACTCATGCTCTTTAATTTTTCTCCAGATGAAGCAATTTATTATGATTCTCCCTTCTTTGCCATCAAAACTCATTTTTCTACCAAGCTTACCTCTAAGACTCCAGAAACACCCAAATGCCTCCATAAACCCAAATCCCCCCCCCCCCAAAAGTAAGCTGATTGTCTTTGTCTTCGTGATCGTCTTCATCATAGAATCACTTATCTTCATCTTCATGCTAGGTACCACGCACAGGTAATTTTTTTTTTGCTTTGTTTTCTTGAATAGTGTTCAAATGCTTGCTTTTTTTTATGTTGCGTTATCGAGTTGTTCTACAATGGATCACAACATTCTTGTCGAGTTTCTGATCATGTTAACTCCAAGAAGTTGATATCATTTTATCACATTTTCCTCTTATTTCTCTTTCTTTTGTTTTTGGGATTAAATTGTGCATGACCTAGATTTATACAACGGAAAATGTGCATAGAAAGACTCATTCAGAATTTATTGAAATACTTGGGTTAAATTTAGATATTTGGATTAAACGGGAATAATTAGAGAACTTGTATATTTTTTCTTTGAATCAGGAGGGTTGGACCAAGATTATGAAGCTTTTAAAGAACCTCATGGAGCAACGAAAGAATTAGAAGGAAGAGTGAAGTAGAGGAAACAAGGAGAAGCTGACTGATTTCTGTGAAGTGAAGCTACAGGGTCAATCATCGTGAGTTTGCCACGGTGATTAATTTCCAATGAATGAAGAAAATCTGCAGTTGTGTGTTTTGATTACTGACGCGAAAAAAGGCTATTTACTTGGAAAAATCTTATGGCAGTCGTCATTCTTCACCTTTAGAGACAATTTTGAGCTGAGAGGAGACTGGGCTAGGAGTTTTTGAAGAGATTTGGGACATATACTTTGATTTTATTGCTTTTCCTCTCTTTATCACTTTGATTCTAAGATGCACTTGATTATATTGTTTATTGGTTTTTGCTCGGTTCGAATTATGGGTGGCTAAAATCTTTATTTTAGGATTACTTTGAATTATTGTATAGATTGAGACTAGTTGTTCCTCTCTTTTAATGATCAATGAATTTTGTGTGTTGATTTTATCTCAAGCTTAATGATGCTAAATAATTGTTTACCACTTAGATTGCTTTGTTCAATTGAATAATGCCTGAGAAAGCTAGTTTGGCTGTAAAACTTGGGGAAAATCCCATAAAGACTCTTGAATTATTTACATTATAATTTGGGTCACTAAACTTAATAAATATTTAATTGTGTTATTTGACACAATTAAGGATTTAGAAATTTAGTCAAATTACAATTATACCTCTTAGTTATTAAAAAATAACATTATTTTACCACGGCCTCACATCCTGATGCTCCCTCTAAGCTATTCCTTTTTTTTTTTCCAACCCCTTTTCGCTGTTCCAATTACCCTATTCTTCCCTTCCGCCTCACCTCCTGAGTTGCCAGCACTTCATTATCACATTCCATTGTTGCCAGATTCGTTATCCAAAATATATGCTTGCTGCTTTAAGTTTATGTCATGTTTCAGTTCGGTCCTTTAAATTCAAAAAGTGCACTTTAGTATTTTATTATTAACGCCTTTAGGTTTACTTAACCAAAAATGATGATTCAACAAATTAAAATGGTGATTATGCAATTAAATGTTGATAAAATATTATTGAAATTTAAATTAATATCAGTTTTAATATCAGCACTTTAGTCTTTGAAATGGTGATTATGCAATAAAAATTAATATGTTGCAAAAAAAAAAATCGGTGTTGATGCATGTGATTGCTAGTGTAAAATTAGATGCATGTTTCTTTCTAATAATATTCACACTCCATTGGTTAAGTCATAAGGTGTTTGAACTTCTCATCATATGCAAGGGGTTCGAACACCCACTGCGGTCTTTGAAAAGACATTGTAGCTTATGAGTATTTAAGTAAACGCTGGAAGATAATTGATAGCCCGCCCTACTCAATATTGGTATGACTTAAGAGGAAGTAAGATTTCACTTAACACTTGGATGGTGGGTAAACTCACCCCTTTCAAAAATTTTTTGTACAAAAACAGATTTCTATGTATGATTTTTTTTAGAAAACATATTTGCAAGCTTAAATATCAAAATAATTAAATAATTTTTGCAGCACCTCAATTGTTTTAATATGAATATTGGTTACAATTTTCCTTTTATGGTGATGTAGGATACAAATGTGAATCCATCTAATAACACCTATCATAGATGATCCGATTTGTCAATCAAATAGTTGTGGAGAGACGGAGGACAATTATTATGGCTTGACTTAATAAGATTGATCGAAATGAGAAAGGAGATGTTATATACCTTATTAGATTTGTCAGCACAGAATCCACAAACTGGAGTTGCTTTGAGGCAAGTCATGCAATGCCATGAACTGGCATCGGCTGCTGATTCATAACTGGGGCAGGTATTGTTGAAGTGATTGGTTTCAATGGGGCTAACCAGGGGAGAGTGAGTGGTAGCGATTTGAAATATGGTAGTTAGAAGAGCAAGGGAGCAGGCGACGCCGACCAAGCTGATGAGAGCAAGCTTCTTCCTCCCGCTTCTCTCGATGAAGTATATGATGAGGATAATTATTAAGATTTTTCCAACATATTAATTTTTATTGCATAATGACCATTCCAAAGACTAAAGTGCTGATATTAAAACTGATTAATTTTGAAGTTTAATAATATTTTAGCCACATTTAATTGCATAATTACCATTTCAATTTGTTGAATCATCATCTTTTGTTACCTCATAGCGTTAATAATAAAATATTAAAGTGCATTTTTTGAATTTAAAGGACCGGACTGAAATATGATATAAACTTAAAGAACCAAGTGTATATAAGTATATATTTTAGCCTTTTCATTAACTTAAACAAAAAGTTGTGAATGTTCTTTGAAAATATAAAATTATCGTTTAATTACTATTTTGAACCAGTATTAGGCCAATATATAGTTTGATAAATATATATTGTGTTTGATCATAATAAAGCAAGAAGCTAGAAGGATGGGTATAGTCGTATAGAGACATATATATACCAGATAATAAAAATGCCTTCCTTCTATATTAGCTTGTTCCACAAAAAAAAAATCTTGAAATTCAAGCGGTACAGTGTTGATTAATAACAACCGTAGTAACAATAGAACTACCAAAAACCCAATCTGCATATATATATATATATATATATATTATTTGAAGCAAGCAAGAGCCAATTAACGTATACACAAAGTTTAAAGTGGCCCAGTTGAGAGTGCCTTATCAAGATCGGCAATGAGATCATCAATATGCTCTATACCAGCAGAAATACGCACGAGATCACTAGTTCAGCCTCTGGCCAAACGATTTTCTTCCGGAATACTTGCATGGGACGTAAACCAGGGCAGGCATATAACAGAACTTACACCCCCTAACAATAACAATAAAATTTGTTTAAGTTATCTTGATAGAAAGACAAAGCTAATACATGCATAAATCAATGAAGTTCAATATGCTACCAAGAGTCATTTGATCCTGTGGGACAACCAAAGAAGTAAGAAGCTTAGACTAATTGAAAAAAAAAAGGTATAAGCTGAGTCAATATCGATTAGTTGAACAATGAATTTAAGGTTTATAAAGATGAGGTAGATACATTAAGATTGGCTTAAGCTATTTCTGATAGAAAGAGGGAAATCTAATACTTACCTAAATCAGTAAACAACTTTCACAATGTTCCGCATTTAGCAGGAAAGCATTCACAAACTTGAACATGCAAGTGTGTATTAACCATTCCCTAATCCGATCCTTAACATTAAAAATTATGGTAAATGTGCAAATTTAGTAAAAAAGTTATTGGTCAAAGCACTCAACACATTTAACTTTTTCATGGTACAAATTTAGAAGCAATCAATTAATAAGGGCGAAAATTTAGCACTAATCAATTAATAAGGGTATAAATTTAGCAACATTATTAACCCTCCCTTAACTCTACTATCCAACCGGTATATTTTAGGATCTAGGGCTTCATTTTGAATCATTTAAGTAACGAAAACTACTTTTTTTTGCTTAACTTCTTTCATGAAAGTTGCTCTAAATAATTTTCTTTCTAATGGTAATTAAAACTACTCATTTTTGTTTTTAGAATAAAAGAAAGAAAAAAAAGATAAGCAACAAGGAGTAAGAAAAAATTAAACAAAAAGGAGTAGTTTTGATTACCATTATAAAGATAAAAATTATTTAGAGCAACTTTCATGAAGGAAGTTAAGAGTAGTTTTGATTGCATAAATAATCCCAAAATGAAACTCTAGACCTAAAAATAGCAAATATGTTAGCTGGTTAACAAAGATAGGAGGGTTAATGATGTTGCTTAATTTTCACCTTTATTGATTGATTATTATTAAATTTGCACATTTAAAAAGTTAATTGTGTTAAATGTTTTTGATCAATAACTTCATTAATAAATTTACACCTTTACCCCAAAAACTACTTAGATGATTTGGGTAGGTTAAGGAAATGAAATAAATTAGTTAATATAACATGTAAATGTGATTTGATCTCTATAAAATACACATGTATAACATTATATTATATTATTTTATAAATTAGGTGGATTAGTATCAAACCAATAATGATCAACGACTAGAATATGGTTAGAGAGCAAAACATAAAGAACTCCAACATGCTTGTATACCGCTAAATTTATCATTAGCAACAAGATTGATCTCTATCGTCTTACCATTTTGGTTGAGAATGGTAGATAGCTCCTAGATTACGGAAATATACATAATCGATGACAATTTACATGACAATGTATATTCCCTGAATTACTTACCGAAACTAACAGTCATGCTAAAGAATTTGGTCTTTTCAACTATATGCTTTGAGAATGGTAGCGAGCCTGTTGTAAAACTAAGCACAGATCCTGCCCCTTTTGACTATGAAACAACAAAGCCATGAATGGATGTACAAATTAATTTTAGTCGTAGGCATATATCAACAAAAAATAATATAATATTGAATTTCAACGGGGTAATTCATACCTGAGAGAAGTGTAGGTCATGTCCAGGATGATTAGGAAGACCAGGATAGTTTACTTTCTTTACTCTTGGATGGGCGACAAGAAACTCGGCAATCTTTTGTGCATTCTCCTACAAAATATATAATATTGGCTGTTATTATTTTTTCTTTTATAAAAATAAATAAACTTTTAAGGAGTTATATTGCTAATGAAGAAACTTTAAAATGAAAGCTGATCAACTGTACAGATAAACTATCTAATTTTGAAAATAACAATTCTTCGATACATCATTCAAAAAAGCATTAGTCTATGCAAACCATATTGTGCAATTATATAGAAATCCAATGTGGATATAAAAAAATATCTAATATGGGACAAGACTCACAACATGTCACTACCAGAAAGATGTCATTTAGCAACAGAAAAATCTGCCACTAAATGGCTATTTTCCATTAGAAAATTTCCATTTAACGACGGAAAATATTAGCGACCTTTGTTTTAGCGATGAAAAATAGCTAAATCCGTTGTTAAATGGAATTTTTCTGGTAGTGTCCAAGGAACTGAATGAATAAAAATGCAACAGAAAATCATTAAAGGATCATGAACAAACAAAAACTAAGCCATTATTTCAAAATGTTTCCAATACTCTACAAAAGTTTTCTTTATCTTTTTTTTTTGGGTATACAAAGAGAGCTCAAAAGCTCAAATACTCAAGAAGATACAATAAAGGGGGGCTTTGAACCCAAAAGATCTTTCGTGCACAACTCCTGAATGTGGTGCGGGCATGAATAGTGAACCATAGAGGTGGAAATAGCCTCCTTAGTAAGAGCATCTGCCAAACGATTTTGTTTCCTTGGTACATACTGAATAAATACAGTCCACTCCCTGTTAATGAGTTTCCTGATTTCCGTAAACATCAATCCAGCATTTGTAGCATTGTAGCCCGTATTGAGCATTTCAACCAGCGACTTTGCATCAGATTCAATGATAATTCTTTTAAAATTGTAATCAGTGGCTAACTGTAGGCCTCTATAGATCACCCACTCCATAGCAACATGGGATTCACATTGTCCCAAGGATTTAGCAAACAGCACAATCCAGGAACACAAATGGTCCCTAATGATACCTCCACATCCTGCCTTTCGGGAGACATGAGCGACAGCTCCATCCATATTGACTTTTACCCACCCCCTCTCGGGTGGTGCCCACCATTGTAGTTGATTGGCGTCAGGGTCAGAGTGCAACTGCAACATGTCACTACTTTGGACGTAGAGCCTCCATAAAGCAATGATTGTGTTGTAAGGATCCGGAGCCTGGATAAAATTGATATAAAAAACATCCTTATTCCTGGCAACCGAATCACGGAGAGGACATAGGACAAAAGCTGATAAGTGTGAGGGATGCACTGATTTTAACCATAAGTCCTTTGCATACTGACAGTCTCGAAGGACATGTAGTCTATCCTTCTTTGCCTTGTGGTAAAAAGGACACAATGACGTTACACTAGTCCACTTACTCCTCTTGGCATTGGTTGGGAGTCTGTTATGAAAGGTTTTCCATAAGAAAATCCCCCTCTCCACTTCCATATATGCTTATACACTGAGCAATACCTATATGGAGGGCTCTATTCAATCGAAAAGTAAGCACTCTTCACCGTAAATTGTCCGGTAACTGTAGAACCCTAGGCCATAATACCATTACCGGCATCTGGTCTAGGAGGAAATGAAGTCGTTAAGTTGAAGATCACCTCACCATAAACCAGGTTATTCAGTTGCTAATAGTCCCATCTTCCATCGACTACCCAATCCACCATCATGGAGCTTTCCTCTTCTTTAGAAAGAGGCCTACAGCATAGGTCTTTGATTGTCTTCCCCGAAATTAGCTAGACATCGGTAAAGAATTTCACCATAGTCCCATTCCTCACTTGCCATTTAATACCCTTTTCAACCAAATTCTGTTGATCGTAGATGAAAAGCCATAAGCTAGAGTCGCCTGGCTTAGAGTTAAGAAGGCTCTGCTCACTTCAAAGCATGTATTTATGTTGCAAAACCTCTGTCCATAAACCCTGAGTTCCTAAAAGGAGATTCCAAGTCAATTTTGCTCCAACAGCACAGTTCATTGACTGCAACCTCCTGAAACCAAGTCCCCCATGGGACTTTGGGAGGGTAATGATCTCCCAACTCACAGGATGGGGAGCTCTTGTATTCTCTGAACCCCAAATGAAGCTGCGTTGTACCTTTTCCACTTCATGACAAATTGCCGCAGGAACTTTTGCCACTTGCATTGGATAAAATGGACAAGAGCTAACGACTGATTTTGCCAGAGTGATTCTTCCAGCAACAGAGAGACAGTTGGCTTTCGAAGAAGATAACTTTGGCTCTAACTCTATCAACGATAAATTGGAATTTCCCAGTTGGCCTTCTGTTTCTTGAAAGCGGGAACCCTAGATATTTTCCAATTTTAGTCGATATTTTCATGCTATAGATATCCTGGATTTTCTTTCTCATCCTTGTTGTAAACTTCTTAGAGAAAAAATAGAGGATTTCTCTTTACTTCCCTTTGCGCTCGACGCCTGGCAGAACTTCCTTAAACAAGACATCATAGCTGTGATATGTTTCTCCGTTGCTTCCCCGAATAGAAGAAGATCATTTGCAAACATAAGGTGTGAAATGGCAGGGCCATCTCTAGAGACACGAAAGGGTTGCCACTGATTCTCATCCACCACATCACTTATAATATAAGAGAGTTTGTCCATATAAAGCACAAATAAAAAAGGAGAGATGGGATCCCCCTATCGAAGACCCCTCTTCGGGGTAAAAAAATCAGAGTATGCTCCGCCCTCAATATAAGATCAAAGTATATAAATACTTAAGTTTTCTTTATCTTAATGTGCAACCACTGCTGTCTTCGATCCTCAATATAAGATCTAGATTACTAACTTTCTTTATAATAAGGAAGTTAAATAAATTGTTTCAAATTAAGTATTTGTATATTTATCATTTTTTTTGAAGTAATGATACACATAAGTATTTCAGAGAGATCAAGTAAGATATATTATAATTGAGTAATTTATTTTCTTCGATCTCCCCAAATTAGTGAACTGTCTTATATATTAAAAGAGTGCGATATATATTATATATTTTTTTACAAGTGGCTATGTAAAACAATTAAATCTTAGAAAGAATGTTGGGTGAGGCACCTGTTTCCTCTCAACTCGAAGGGCCAATGTTTGGATTCCTTCTAAACAGAGCCAACAGTCATAAGGAGCTAGGCCCCAACCCGCTGTAGTTTTGAAAAACTGTAGTTCTCCGTCCAAACTTGACATGATGATGATAAGGCAAAGAAAAAAAATGCATTATTAATTGAATAAAAGAAGTATATAAAACATATAGAAGATTAAAAACAGATTAGAAAACAGTTGACAACGTAATAACAATTTACTCTAACAGATGAAGATTCAGGTTAGAGGTCTTTTAATGTTCCAAACTTTTGATGCTCTTTGTAATGCTCCACCCTTCATTCTTGTTGTCTCTTGTTTAATTAGGATATTAGATAAAACGAAAGACACTTCGGTATCTTACAATCATAAAAATATGCATTTCATGACTTCACAGTATAATAAATAAACACAGTTCAATGTACAAGACTCCCATAGGATGAGGTTTGGGGAAAGAGTGATGTATGTACCCTTATCTCAATAAGCAAAGCGGTTGTTTTCAGGATTAAATACCCCAACCCATGAAACAATGATGTAGACAAAGAAGCAGCTATTTTAAAAAATGAATAATGTAAGACACGGCTATAAGAGTATTATTTCATTCATAATAATACTAAGGATCACAAGCAAATGATATGTTATTTATTACATACGCCCGTTGCCTAATTAATACTCCCTTTGATTTTTTTATAAGCAACAATTATCAAAATCATATAAAATGAATTAACGGTTAAAATTAGTTAAAAATAATGAATGTTCAAAGAATGTAACATTTTTTCCAAACATAGTTTTGTTATGAAAATGGTGAATGAGAGAGAATGAGTGAGACAAAGATGAGAAGGAAAGAGTCAGGGCAGAATATGAGAAAAATATGCCATTAATAGGGGTAAAAATAAAAAACGTGCAGAAAATTTAGACAAAAGAATTTATTGTTTATATATAGAACCAAGCTCATGAGATAACAATATTTATAACTAGAACCAGAGGAAGTACTACACCAACAATGACAATAAAGTTTTATCCAATTAGGTGGAGTTGATTACATGGATTTTATGATACCATTTGTACTGTATCGCCCTATGCATATATAATTAAATGAATTGACTAAAATGGCTCAAAAACAAAAATAATTTGTCACCAAAAAATGGCTCAAACAAATCGATATCATTTAAATATCTTATGTGTTTGAAACACAGAGAATAAGAGCTGAAACCTTTCATCTTTCACAGCAAGGACACCGGCCATGACATTGCTATGTCCAGCAATAAATTTGGCAGCTGAATGCATAACAATATCTGAAAATATAAACGAAAAAACATTAGTTCTTAGTATAATTTTTTAGTCCCTCAAATTTATATGAATTTTGGTTTAGGTCCCTCAATTGTTTTAGTTCTATAGTTTCATAAGAATTTAAATATTAAATAGCATTAATTATCACATTTAAGTATAGGGATCAAAACCAAAAGTTGTCAAAAGTATGAGGACTAAAACTTAAATATTTTTGTCCCTATATTTTTTTACCACTTTTAGCTTTAGTCCCTATATTTTTAATTTATTTTAGTGTTGACCCTTATACTTAACGATGTCAAACATCCAAATTCTTATGAAATTATATGAATTAAAACTATATATTTAAATTTAATGAATTAAAACCAAAATTCATCCGGATAAAAATTATATTAACCCGTAATTATCACTTCATAGAAATTTATTTCAGCTATTTTTTCACATGTAAGGTGTTCTAATCAAATTCCTTTATATTGTCTCATCTTGCATTTTAAAAAAAAAAATTGAAATGGTTAATTATATGAATACCTGCTCCAAGTTCGAGTGGCTAACTTAACACAGGACTCATTATACTGTTGTCCACCAATACACGAGCACCGTTTGCATGAGCAATCTCCGATATTTTCTGAATAAAAAAAAGAATCTAACGTTAGGTTAAAGTATTCAAAATTATATATTTTGAATTCATATTAGTTGAGGTTGGGTCCATGAAATAACTATATGAGTATAACAGAGGATTGTGCCTTTACTTCCTAACTTCTGCAACAAGACAAACGCTGTATTAGTATCTATTTGAATTGGCAGTAGAAGTTATTTTGTCCGACATGATGTACGGATTATAAGATAAATATATGAGAGTAATTTATCTCTATTTACATGAGCATGCTTTTATAATGTCATCCAAAATATGCTCTTGTTGGATAATTCAAGTTTCTTTCAAGTTGCTTATTCCTTGTAATGGCATAGCGTTAATTTTATACTTAACAAATTTAAATGATGATTCTGTAATTAAATATTGATAAAATATAATTAAATATATTAATTATTTAATACAATGATTTTTATATTTTAAATTAACAATATTTTATTTTTATTTAATTGTACAATCACCATTTAAATCTGTTGGGTCTTCATTAACCATTAAATGAAACTAATGATGTTAAAATAAAAAAATAAAAATGCAATTTTTACTCTAGCCACACCAACTTAGTCTTGGGTCCAACGGCGGCAGCCATTTCCTCTATATCGGATGTATTTATTAGTCTGTGCATGCAAGCATTACAACAACATTATCATATTCTAGCAATCATTATTGGAAGAAAATTAATTTATAAATCCTTATAATTATACTTTAATTTTAAATTGGGTTCTATACTTTATCTGTATTACTTCATCCGTTAACATGAAATTTCATTTATATAAATACACGTGTTGAAACGATACGAAACAAAATGAGGTAGATTTCATAAAATCAATCAAATTATATATCAATCAAAATTAATAGCTTTTACTCCACATGTTGAGGAAGGGATTTTTTGAGTAATTAAATTCCTTTTATAGTAATTTAATAAAAGAACTTAAAAGCTAAAAAAAGCGAACTTACCTCATTGAAACTCCCTTGGTTGAAATTACTTTTTTCAATAATGTTTCTGAACCACCATAGAGATCATCTACGGTAATAATTTCATCGCCTGCATTAAATTACATGAGTAAATGAAAAATAAAAGCAATCATTTCTTCATGCATAATAATCTTAATGAAAACTATGAAAATAAACGCTATTTGTTTTCTTTTTTTGAAAATAATTATTTTAAAAATAAAAACCCTATTTAATTGTTTTCTAAAAAATAGTAATATACTTTTAAAAACGTAAAAACTCAAAACAGTGCTTACATATTTTATTGTTTTATTTACTTTTTTTTTTGTTCTAATTCTTCTTTTCACTTGTGAGTGACCGCACTCCCCACTTTGTCTATCACACTCATATTCCTCATCTCTCAGGTCTCTAACTCTTCATCCGTCATCTTTACATTCTTTACCCTGTTTCTCATGTTCTCTTGATTCTTCAAATTAATTTTAAAAATAATTGTTTCAAACAGGTTTTATTTTTTATTTTGAAATAAAAATTTTAAAACAATTATTCAAAAAAATTATTTTTGGACTAAGTTTCAAAAATAACATTTATCCTTTACGAAAAGAGCGACGCAATAAATAATTTTTAGGTTTGAAAATGTATATAATGATTCAAAAGCGGGCATAAAATACTACCTATGTTGATTTTGATTACTGTTGTTAAGTCATGGATCTAAAATGCTTAGTCTTTTATCTATGTGTAGCTTTTCTGATCCCAAATGGAAGAATTTTGATTTCTGAAATCTTTATTTAAAATTGAGCTTTAGATGCTGTTTACACAAAATTCTGATACAATGACAAGTTTTTATTTTCTAACCCTAAAACGAGATGCGCCTCCCTGACCCTAAAAAGATAAATTTTGAAAAATAATTTTGATTCTTGAAATCCTCATAAAGAATTGAGTCAGAGAAGTTGTTTAGGCAAAATTTTGAAACGGTGAAAAATTTTCATTTTTTGATTCTAAACTAGCCTTAAAAAATATGTGGCCCGGATGAATTTTGAAAAAAATGACTTAACGATATTAATGAAAGCTAACGTCTACAGTATTTTATGCCTTTTTTGAATTATTATATGCATTTTTGGACCCCAAAATTGTTTATGGTGTCAATATTTTTTTGTAAAAGATAGAGGGTATTTTTAAACGTTTACCCTTTATTTTTTAAAAGATGCTTATAAAATAATTGTATAAAATTATTATAAAAATATTTAAAATACAGATTAAAAACAAGCGCAAGGCCAAATTATGTGAATTTCATAAACTCATAATAATACCTTATGCCCCTGCCCCCAAAAATCCCTCTTTTCGTATGATTACTGAAACTCAAGCCATACTCACTTCAGATCTAAGTGTATAACTCAGTTGAATGATTTGTTTTGATTCTAGATACATGACAACAACCTATTTTTTGTCTCAAATGTATTTTTTGTACTCGAACTGTCAATATTAAATATGGGGTCTTGTACCGATGAGGAGGACAGTTTTAATAAAATGGTGGGGTATTTTCAGAGAACTAATGCACATATTTTTTTAAAAAAACCAAATTTAATTATTTTATTTGAATAAATTAGTTATATATTTCGTATATATAAAATTAAAAGGGAGCATAAACTACTTTAAAGAGATATGCTTTCATGCTTCACCCGCTTTACAAACTGATGATGAGTTAGAAAAACAAAATAAGCTAAGATGAGAAAATGCACCAGTCCCAACAATTTGACAAACAGCACTCAAAGCAGCCGTTCTCGTGCTAAAGCAAAGGGCTCTACTTGCTCTTTCAAGCTGTGCTATTAATCTGAGGATACAAAATAAGTCAAATAAAAAATAAGAAAATTAAAGAATATTAATTACATATTGTATTTTTCAGTAAATCACTTTTCAAAAAAAAAAAATTGTCAAGCACCTAACGATAATTAAAATAATATTTTGGAACCTTCCTGTCATTTTGCACTTTCAATAATCTTCTTCAATATTTTCATTAGTTAAGGAGTATTCATCACCCTAAAGTATTTTTTTTAAATGTATCTAAGAACTTGTTTGGCATCACGTTTGGAAACCTAAACATAAGTTTTATCCAAATACTCACATTTTTTAAAAAAGTTATTTTGAAAACAAAACCTAGGTTTTGGAAAGTAATTTTTTTTGTTAACTCATACTTTCTCTCCTAATAAATTTTCTATTTGCTCTTTTTTCTTTCTTCATCTTTCCTTTTTCCTACTTATTTTGTACCTCGTAGAGAGTAAAAGTTATTCTCATAATAATTTCTCAAACACAATCACGTTTTCAAAATTTAGGTTTTACATCAAAATCTGTATTAGTTATTCTTTCAAAATCTATTCTCCCAAACCTAGGTTTTACCTCGAACACCGTAAAATTTATTATTTACTGGACTTCCAAACAAGCTCTAACATTCTAAAAGCATCCTAAGTATTTTTAGCTACACCTAATAGACTAAAGTATTTTTTTACGTCCAGTAACTTAAAGTATTTTTTTATGCATCCAGCACCCTGAATTATTTTTCAGGTGCATCTATAACATTAAATAATTTTTTGATGCATCCACCACTAATGCGCAAAAAATACTTTAGAATGCTAGACACATCTGAAAAAATAGTTTAGGATGTTGAACTAAAAAAAAGAAAAAAGAAAATGATGACGGAAAGGGAAAACATCAAATTAAGGTGAGTATTGAAGAAACAAGAGGCAGGGTTTAGTAAAAAAACATTATAAAAACGAGGGCTGAATATATTTAAGATCAGTGTTAAAAAAATTCAAATTAAGTATTAAAAAAGATGAGTACAGAAAGAATCAACTCAGAAAAATTATAAAACTAAGGTCCTCGTCTTTTCTTTATAACTTTCAAAATTTACGGCCTATGATTGCAATTAATTAACGTTAGAAGGTCCTCAAATGTCATTTGCTACCAGAAAAAATCAAGATATTATCAAATCAGGTCAAACCTCTCCAAAGCATCTCGGGTGGGATTTCCACATCTAGTGTAGAAAAAAGGACCATATTCTGTTGCAGAAACCTGCGCAACAAATAGAAGTATAGATAATAATTACATAATGGCACACAGAGCAAAGGGTTAATACAATTTTCAATCCCTCAAGTTATATATCTTTATTTTAACTTTGGTTCTTCAAGTTTCAAACAATGAGTTTTGATCTCTCAATAGGTAAAATGGTCCTTATTTTTATTAAATTGTGAGTACCAATATTTTAAATGGAATGAAATTTAAAGAATTAAAATCAAGATGAAGATAAATTTAAGTGAAAAAAGATTTTATTAAGCACAGGAGAGAATTATATTAAGTAGTACTTGAAAAAAACTAAAGAGCTCAACTTCACGCAAAAACAACATTCACCATTTTGAAAGTTGAAGTTTGGTAAATGGGTGTACTTGTTGCTCCATAAGGATCAAACCCATTATCGAAATTCACTAATGCAGTAGAAATACTGGTCTCGAGGGTCTCTTCTTCTGCAAATAAAGTAGCTAAAACTATTTACATATGGAACCAAAAAATCGTATGCACAGTATCATAACAAATTAAAGAAAACACAGTAGTATTACCATCCACAAAATCCACTCTAGTTAATTTCTCCCCCTGGGAAGAACAATTTCGTCTAAATCCCTTTGTATGAACCAGAGTACGATTTGACTTCAAATCGGCCGATTTGTTGAATCCAAAGCTTGTGCTCTTAAACACAACAATGAGAAACGCGTTAACATTACATCATTGTCATAGTACAGCGCCGGTTTCAGTGCTCACCGTAATGGTGAGCGCTGAGAGATCATCGCTGTGATGATATCTGTATATCTGCTCAAATAGAATTTTAGTAGTCCAGATTTAGGACGTTCAACCAATAATTTTTAAACAATACCAACAAGCTGTTGATTAATAAAAAGAATATAAGTTTAAATCTAGGAAAGTGCATTTGTTGGGAGGAGTTAACCTTAATACTCCCTATACAAGAAATAATAGTCTCAAGTTCAAAGTGGCACATTAAAATATTTTTTTTATATTTAGAATTTGCACACATTAAAATATTTTCCGAAGACAGTCTGCACTTCATCACTGCGGCGAGCACCGAAACCGATTCCATTGTACTTCCAATCACTAGAGCAAGGATGCATTACTAGTAAAGAGTACTGCAGCTAAGTGAACGGTGAAGACATAAAATTCAAATATAGCAATTTTAAAACAAATGTATTAGAAACTATTTATAAATAAAAGTATGACTGGATGTGTAACCAGAATAATTGATCCTAAATCTTGGTCTGAGACTCAAACAATTAACCTGGTCTAGTATTCCGAGTTGTTTTTTTAAGCTTCTAATTGAATTAAGTTGGATTGGATCAGACCCGACTACCTAGACTACCGGGTTTTATGCACCGCCCTAAACAATAGTGCTTTGCATATATAAAGTAGTGTTTAAGACAGCTAATGATCGTTAAGTTACCTCAGTGTGAAGATTAACAGGGACTGGAGTGACAAGAGGACTGAGAAAGTTAGACGCCAAAGCCATCACGATGAGTATGAGAGTAACACGAACGAACTGTATTTTACTTTGCTCTCTTCAAGGCCGTCAAGTCCCGATGTGATATGAAGTCCCACTTTGATTCAGAATCAAAGCCATACATGCACATACACACACACATAGACATACAAACTACTCACATTTTTCCTCTTCCTGTTTTTATCTGATTTATAACCGTGTACTCCCTCGTGTCCTTGTTATGAGTGTCATTTAACTAATTTATATACACCAATGAAAACAATTGGGAACATTAAATTTGTTATATACTCCTCTCGATTCATAAAATAAATAACTTTAATTAATCTATTAAAATTAAGAATTTATAGTTAACTCATTCAATCCGTCTTAAATTAAAATGATACTCATATTAAATTAAGGGAAAACCTACGAAAGGTACCCATACTTGTTGTCAATTTTGATTTTCGTACCTTTGTGAATTTTTCTCTTGATTAAATGTCTTAATTTTACTTTCTTTACACTATTAATCATAATAACTTTAATATGCTAACATAGTTAGCCTGTGACATTTTGAGGTATTGTCCCTATTTAGCTGCCCGTAAGAACATGGTTTTACCCTATTGGAATCCCATAGTTACCCAAAAGGCGCCTTGAATTTCAAAGGCCACATCTCGACTACACATATGGCCTTCACCTTGGACGGGTCTAACTGATGTTGGACTTGAAAGCGCCCTGCCTACTGCGCTTCCCTTCCCCCTTCACCCACCCTGGACTCCCTCAGGTTGTTAGGTCTCTAGTAGCGCTTGCACCAAACGCTCTCAAGTCGGGGTGTGGTCTTTGATATCCGATGCATCTTTTGAGTAACAATGGGATCAAATAGGGCAAAAACCTGTACTTACGGGCGGCTAAACAGGGACAATACCTCAGGATGTCACATAGCCCATGTATAAAAGTTAACAGTTTTAACAAAACAAAATTAAATGTTTAATTAAGAGAAAAATATAAGCAGGTTCCAAAATCAAAATTGAGTAAAAACATAGTTACCTTTAATATGGTTTTACCTTAAATTAATTGGGAATTTGAAGAAAAGGGAGAAATGCAAAGAGGCACATTTAAGTATTGTTACAGGGGGCAAAACTAATAAATAAATATTATTTTCTATCTAATTGACTTGTTCTATGGACAAATGCATCCTTCTACAATTGACTTATATTTTGAATCGAAACAAGTATTAAATTTCAACATCGTACTGATTTTTCTGCTATTAATATCCTTATCAAACATGTATATATAGAAAAATATGTAATGCTTATTAAAACTATTGAAGGCTCTAATAAAAAGAATAAAATAAACCTTTTAGAAGAAATCCTATGAAAAGCATTGGAGGGAGTGATTAACGTTGAAGAGAAAAGTTAGATGACTAAAGGCCATGGATTCACAAATATTACTCACCAGAAAAACTGCAAACTGCTTCTATTGTGACAGCTGGGTCAATTAAACTTACGTTTTGGTATTTTTCATTAACATTATTGGGATGTTGAGACAAGAAAAAAAAACAAGAAGAAATTAACATTATTGATGGAAGTAAGTGCACGTTTTGAATATGCATTAATTAAGCTCTTGGACCTTATCTTCTGATCAGGCCCCGCCAACGAACTGTCATGCTGTAGGATCAAAAGCTTTCCAACCAAGAGTCAATCAAAACGCTAATAACGTAATATGAAAGCTTTAAGAGAATATGGGTTGAATCTCTGCTTTATGTTATGCTTGCCCTTTTGACCTGAAAAAGGGAAAATAAGAAGTTTAAAATGAGGAGAAGGAATTGGAGTGAATGGGGAAAACGCAAAAAAAAGAAAAGAAAAACAAATGATAAGATAGAAGAAGGAAGATCATGGAGGTTGAGTTGAGTGGCGAGCGTCCTTGAGTGATTAGGTTTTACTCTCTGCAACTTTCTTCATTATTTTTTCTCCATCCATGACGGAGCTACGGGAGAAGAAGAGAGTGTTAGCCGAGGAGCGGAGGGGAAGGCTATTTTGCGTGGTTTATGTGTTCCACGCAGGCACAAGCCTTTGCCACGTGCCACATTGATTGTCAACTCTGCATTCTTTACTCATTATTTTTCAGTTAACGGTCAACTTTAGTCAACTATTAAAGAATGATAATATTGCGTATGTTTGTGAATCACGTTGGAATCACATTTGTGTAAATAGAGACAAAAGTCCTCTCACATACTTACATGAACTTGTGTGAAAATCATTCTCCCAACGGATTCTCAAACACACATTATTAAGTTTTTAAACTTTCAGAGTAACATTACTCTTCAAAAAATTCCAAGACAGAAATTGCTCATCTAGAAAAACTTCAAAGGTCAAAATATATATGAACCCTATTTTATAACCCTTTGGGCTATCTATCCGGTGATTGATGTTTTTTTTAATTATATTATCAGGCATCTAAATACTCGATTAATCCGAATTGAGGCTTTGCAATTAAGATATCTCAATGTAGTATTTTTTTTTTAAACAAGGGAGGTTTCAAAATCAATGCACATACCTTATAATCTGATTAATCTACCGTTGGAGTAAATATTCTTGGATCATATAATCTAATCACGACTAAATATTTTTGGATCATATAATCTAATTGATTCATAGCACGACTAAATATTCTTGGAGTAGACTTGGAGGGGTATTAATACTAAAGCATAGTCACACATAAGTCACTGGGGAACAAAGTATAAGAAATGGGACCAGTGAATGAACTAGACAAGGTAGTGGGTTAAGGGTTAATGAATCAAACCAGAATCATACCGGGGTTAGAACGGTGAGGAATTAATAACTCATAACCCACGATATCGTGAGTTCAAATGTAAGGATTTTGTTTATAGGCGAATGCCTCTGCAAACATTTTACTTGAGTCTGTAAGTATACCCTAGCCTTGGTAAATCTTTGGTACACATTTCACCTGAACTTTTGTTGTAACCAACAAAATAATTCAAAGGGACCGGTCCTTCCACACCCCTACCCCCCAAACCTCATTTTTTGTTTGATGCATCTACCCACAGCTATGGTCCCCGTGCTACAGTGTTTTTACTTCTCCTTTCTTCAGCGTTGCAAGAGTACAACACAACATTATTCTACAGTTCTTTGTTTGTATCCTGAGTTTTTGTTTCCTTTCACGAGAGGATATATTTTGAATCTTTGTGGTTCAAAATGTCTAGCTGTACTCTCTTCTTAAATGCGAGGGAAAAATTTTTTGAACGTTCTAATCTTATGCTACCTTCGAATTTCGATCCGTCATACGTGACCCAATTTAATTTTTTGTAACATAAATTATGAAGTACAAGTCTATATCATTAGATTATATATTTGTTTATAAATCAAGTAAATTAGCTCGGATAAAAATTATAAATATTGATGTTAATTAACTTCTTTAATATCTCCAAAAATATCAACTGCCTCTCAAATAAGAATCAAACATGATAAATATTTGAAATGTTCACCTGCTTTTTTTGTCTTCCGTTAATTAATGTCATATCACATTATTAATCCCTCTCATGCCATTTTTTCCTACTTATTTTCTATCTCTCGTGCACTTCCAAGGGGAATTTTTGAAAAATAAAATATACTTTTACATAGTTATTTGAATTAATTGGATTTTATTAATTGAATTTGTAGCATTCTATGGGATTTTAATATTGTTATTGGGTTTTTATTGAGTTTAATTGCATTAATTATGATTAATGATGATTATATGAAATTAAAGCCAATTAAGGGTATTTTGGAAGAAATCAGAATCAAAAGATAAAATAAAAAAATTTAGATAAGGACTAAACTCGTAAATCCATTTATTTTATTTTATTTTGGCTCTGTTTGGAGAGCTCGTTGGGAGAACGATCGTTGGGAAAAATGACTTTTGAAAATGACTTTTGGGAGAATGGAAAAATTTTATGTTTGGATAAGCCGTTGATAAAAATGAAGTTACGTTTGGATAAACCGTTGGCAAAAATGACTTTTTAGTGTTGAAATTTAGGAAGAATAAAAGAGAAATAATAATGATTGGGGAGGTGGATATATATATATATATATATATATGAACATCGAAAATGACGTTTACAACTTCAAATAAACTCTCATCTATTCATTCTAACTACTCACAGGCCTCTGTTACAAGCAATCATCAAGCTGTGAAGCCATGCTTGATCATTTGAATGCTTAAGCTAGCTAGCACTAGCAGTGCGTGTGTATATAAATATCTAAACTTGTATAATACAGTTTGCTCTGAAAAACTGGAAGAAGCTACAAGATTTCAAAACAAAAATTCAAATTCAGTTGCTTCAGAAGCTCCAAAACAGAGAGAGAAGAAGCTGAACCAAATCCAAATCTACGGAATGCTCGCCTTGCCATCTTCCACACCCACGACAAGCTGAGGAGAAGCAACCGCGACATGAGGAGAGGACAGTGATAGTGCAATTGGACAAGAAGCAACCGTCGATTAGCTAGCAAAGAATGAAGCACCTAATCTGACCAAAAATCTGCACTGCAAAGAGGAAGGGAGTAAGAGACACACTTGATCGAAGCACCGTCAAGCAGGGTGTAAGAGACGCACCTGATCTCAGCAAAAATGTGGGAGACACGTGCTTGAGGAAGGAAAGCAAAGCTGCAAGCGTTAAGAGAACGAAGCCGCGACCGTCTGCACTGCAAATAACAAATGCGTCGAGGGTTATTAGAGACAGGGAAAGACAAAACACGACCGGACGTAAGGCTGAATGGATTCCTGACTCGTACGGCTGCATTGAAGGGAATCCAGCTCTGTTTTGCCTCCGTTTCAGGAATGTGCCGTTGGGGGGAGAATGGATTTTTGAAAATGGGCTTCCAAATGTAAACAGCTTATGCTCAACGGCCCAAAATCCATTTTCCAACCTAAACGGGCAAACCAAACAGATGCTTTATCATCATCATCCCAGGTCAAATGCGCTTGAATCACACATACAGACACACATATGATTCACATTCAGCACGCACGCCGCCTGGAGACCGTTCACGCATTGGGCCGCCACTGATTGATCCAATTCCCTCATCCACATTCATCCAGCCCAAGCACTCCACTTCCAGAGACACCAACTGAAGCTTTATTTTGGGCCACCCCATTATTGGCTTATCCAACACAAAAGGCCATTTGGAAGCCCATCAAAGACACAACCCTAATTAATTCATCAATAATTCCACAGCCGCCATTTTTTTATCCAATCCCTCTAATACCTTCAGCCGCCACCTGCTCCTTATTTATTCATTCAACCCTCATTCATTTTGATAGCAAGCCGCCTCAGGAGAGAAAAGACGCTGCCCACATAGCCCTAATTCATTTTTGCATTCCAATGCCGCCACTGGTCATCAATAGGGATGTGCATTGGGCGGGCGGGGCTGCCCCGTGGGGCAACCCGCACCCCGCCCATGAGGAGTTTCGCAGGTATGGGGTACCCTGTACCCGTGCTATAACCTGTTTAGACCCGTACCCAAACAGCTACCCCAAAGCATGACAGATGAACAAAAGATGTGTTTGTAAATATAGATCAGCCAACAGCCAAGGAGAGATCAAGAAGAGAACAAAAACAACTAAACAAGTAGCAAGTAGTGATGGCCATACCCAAACAGCAAGCAGCAATTATTCCAACTTTTCCAAGGAGAACAGGAACAAAAACAACACTCGCCGGAGTACACAAACAACAAAGATATAGATCTAAAGCTCCGACAGCCGTTGGAAAAGATGTAGATCGTGCGATGCGATGGAAAGTCGCCGTTACACAAGGAGTCATCATCGCACAAGGAGTCACCGTCGCATAAGGGGTCACAAATCTTGACCTTTCTTTTAGATCTGAAGCTTTGATGGCCATCAAAGATGTTGTTCCTTCCTTGCGATTGTTGGAGAGACTTGAAGCTGCAGCATAAGTATGCGATCGTGCGATGCGATAGAGATTCGAGGACTTGGAGGCTGGAGTTGCAGTCGAATTGGCGATAGAGAGAAAGAGTGCGACGGAAACTTGGCGGTGAGGGAGGTGACATCGACGGGTGATTAGAGACTGGAGATTGGAGAGTGAAGAGAGTGAGAGATCAGAGACTGAGAGTGAGAGAGTAGAGACGAGTGAGAGATCAGAGATTGAAAGTGAGAGACGAGCGAGTGAGAGACTGAGAGACGCTTCTGGAGATTGGAGTGAGAGTGAGTGTGTGACTGTGATGTGTGTGTATGAGATGATGCCTCATGTCCATGTGCTCTGAACAAACAATCAAACACTGACACACACATGACACTATGACATGCTTTTTTTTATATATAAAATCCCTACACAGGGTACACGTACCCCGCCCCGTTTAATAGCAAACCTGCCTGTTTTGTACCCGTCCATCACAGGTTCAAAACGGGCAGGGTTTAATGGGTTTTTTTAACCGAGGAGCGGGGGGGGCGGGCGGGACAGTTTTTTTAGCTCACCCCTAGTTATCAAGCATTCATCCATTCATGGATGCTTGGAAAGATACTCTGGGAGACACGCATAGATGGGGCTGAGTAAGAGGCCAGCAACCCAATGAGGCTGTCCGTATCCGCATGCAAATTTACCCGTTTGAACCCGTCCGAAAAAGACTCGTGACTGGTGGGCTTTAACGGGCGGGCTTATCAGTTAAACGGGACGGGCTACTGGCACGCGCTTGGACCGCCCGTGCCCGCCCATATATTTTTATAATTTTTTATTTATGCTAATTTTTATATAATATTTTGTGTTGGGTCTTAATAGCTAAAGTTCAGTCTTGGTCTGGTGGTTAATGAGTTGTTAGAAACAGCTCAGGTCTCAGGTTCGATACCCATATGCCATGCCATACATATTTTTATCTGTACCAAGTTTAATTTTTTATTTTGTATAAATTTGAAAAATAATGAAAAACCCTAACATCTCTAGTCTCCACCGTTAATCCATCATTCTTCATTTCTTTCTTTCTTTGCGTTCATGTCAAACCCTTACGCCTTCTACACCGTCATCATTGAGCTTCGCCTCCAGCCCCCATCATCGTCGAGCTTCGCCTGCCTCGTTCTCTTTGCCATCATCATCGAGCTTCGCCTCCCTCATCCTCGTAGTTGAGATTCGCCTCCCTGATCCTCTTTGTCGTCATCATTGTTCTCGTCCCTCCGTTCGAATGGAATACTTGGGATTTGGTCAGAGTGACGCTCTGCCGCGTAAGATCCTCAAACCTACCATGACCACTATCTGCAGCCTCACAATCACGAGCGATTGGGTTAGCTTTATAAGATGGTCAATATTCCATTTGGCATTTTTTTTCTTATTATGATTTGGAGGATGGATTATTTAAGGATGTTTATGAGTTGTGACCTGAGATTTGGTTGTTTTGATTTGGTCAAGAAACTCCGTCATCTATGAGGTGGTTTTCCCTCGCTGGTCTGCCCATTTCTCTTCTTCAAGTTCAAGGAACTTCCAACTGAAAAAAAAAGGGCTACCCGTAACCAATCCGAACCCCGTCGAGTTTTTGCAAACCGTTTATTCCAGGTTTAAACGAGCTTTCACTGAGTTACGGGCTAGCTTGAATATGGTGAAAAATAAACAAGTGGGCTACTGGTTGACCATCTGACCAGCCCATCCCGCCCGTTGCTCAACCCTACGCATAAACACACGCTGCCACTGTTTAACCATTTTTCCAACTGTGATAGCCCACAAAGCTGAAGATTTAAGGGGAGTTGGTTCCTCAACCATGAGTGGCTAGATTTGTTGTTTGATAGTGATGAAGAAGCTAACCTGAATCCATAAGCAATTAGGAGAGTTTGAATTTTAATTTCACTTTTCAATCTCTACAGGTGTATATTGTAATTTTAGGTTGCTAGAATTTATAATTTTTATATATGGAAGAGGATTATGATCGGTTGATGTAATTTAAATTGTGATACTTTTGTTAGATTGGTACTTTGGATTGTGATTGGATTATAACACTTTTGTTTTTTAATTGCTTTCTTTTATTCTCTTGAAATCAATTAATTTGCTAGATTTCGAGGAATTGATTGGAGGTAAACATGATCTTTTATAAAGCTAATATGAGCTAAGTACTAAGATATTTCTAATTGATTAATTGAGTCTAAGTTTAGATTAAATTAAAAAGTTAGAAACATTGATTAGTAAGGGTTCTTGCTAGTCCTTGTGTTTAGTTAAAAAAAGACCTTAATATTAAAATTGGACAAGGAATATGTTAGTAGATTTAATCACTTAGGATATCCATTTTATAGAATTCAATGCATTCATTGAGTTTAATTAGATAGTAAAATCACATTTGATCATTCTTGGTTAATTTGTTATTTATATTAAATTACTTAGAAATTAAATGTAGTCTTCACGTAGAGATCGACCTAGGTTAGTACTATTATATTACGTTTAGCTTAATTTTTATTTGATTGCCCCACGACATGGTTCATCATTATTATTTTGGGAAAATGACAGATAAAGTACCTCAAAAACAATGAATCTTAGAATGGTGATTAAAAATTCAAAAAGCCTAGTGTGGTGATAGTTCTTAACTCCTCTTTAGATAAATTTAAAGGAAAAGACTTAAATGCCCCTGTAACTCATAAATGCCATATTTTATGATGTTTGCTTTGGCGGGAAAGTAGAGGAAAATACAAGCCCTGAGAAAGGGAAAATTTGTAGCCTTTCTAAACGCATATCACAGGTATGGTTTAGAAAGTTCATCTAAGGCTTCATTTGAATGTGACATAGGCCTTATTCAAATGAGAAAAGTGCAAATCTGTATCTTCATCTCAAGAGCTCCTTCAGATATGCTGAAGATGAGGCTTCCATTCGAGTGAGACATAGGGTTCATATGAATGATCAGGTGCAAAATTTGTACCTTGAAGATGAGGCACTCATTCAAATGACGTATGACTTATTTGAATGAGAAAGTGGATATTTGTATCTTT
The DNA here is from genome assembly GCA_025593235.1 of Vachellia pachyceras. Taxonomy (NCBI): domain Eukaryota; kingdom Viridiplantae; phylum Streptophyta; class Magnoliopsida; order Fabales; family Fabaceae; genus Vachellia; species Vachellia pachyceras. The sequence continues at coordinate 41,531 of JANTPZ010098991.1, forward strand.
AAGAAGTAAGAAAGTTAACTTTCTAAACTGCACATAAGAAATATGATTTAGAAATTTAACTTTTAAACTGTACTTGTGGTATCCAGTTTAAAAACTTAGCTTTCTAAACCGTTCGTATCATATGCGGTTTAGAAAGTTAACTTCATAAAACATTCATATCACATACGGTCTAAAAAGATTGTTTAAAAAAATTGTTTCCTTTTGTTCAACCCCCTTTTTATTCACACGTGCAATTTATATAAGTACAATTTTATTGACACATGCAAATTAGCCAAGTGTAACTTATAAAGGCAAAACTTGACGATGTCTGCTTTGGTGAGAAAAGTCAAGAAAAACATGAGGAAGAAGTAGCGTGCAAGCATAGGAGGAAACTTAGGCATGGAATTTTTCTTAATTCATTATTAATTGCAATATACCAATATCCTTATTATTAACTCGATTTTTTCAATCTTCGAATCTTTAAATCATTAACAACAATTGTTAAATAGTTTAGCAATATGCACATTTGTGTCATTAACAATAATTCTAATATGCATTACTGCAGAGGACAAAGCACAATTATTAAGTAGAAATATGCATATTTAACAAACAATTATTATATATATACTACTCCAATCTTTTATTCTCTTCTAACTTCCCCTCTTCCTTTTCTTCACCAATAGCAGTGACAACTTGGTCAATGATGAGATCAGTTGCCACTGGATAAGATGGTGTTGAATTATGAGAGGGAGATGCATGACCTGAAGAAATAGGTGGAGAAGGTAGTTTGGTAGGTATGTCATGGGTGAAGGGATGAGACACATGGTCAATAGGAGGGGATGAGTTAGGCTCAGATATAGGTTGTGCAGGCTGAGATATAGATGATAGTTGAGGGGAGGCTTGAGGTATGTGTAGAAAAGCTTCTTCAAATGCTTGCAGTGTGTCGGATATTTCTTGTGTCTTCTCAATTTGTGTCCTCATCAGCTCTATCAGTGTTGTATTTCCCACATCAATGAGCTTGAAGAATCTACTCATTTGACAACTGTGATGTTCCATCATATGCAGGTGAAAAGTAGAATGGTGCCTAGTGCTTCTCTGATAGTATTGTTAACAATTTGCTCGAGTGAAGGTGGAGAATATGGAGTGGCACCTCTTGTTGATTGGACTTCATCCATTGGCTCTAGCTTACTCATTTTCCTCTGAACCTTCACTTCTCCTTCCCCAACTGCTGTGGCCATTATTAGACCCATCTTTGATAGTTGAGTTCTACCAAATCTAGGAACGCTAACAATCTCATCCGATAATCCAGATACCAAATTTTGTTACTTTTTATAAATAAGGACACTAGGTATGGGAATGGGAGACAACTTAAGCCAATGGCATTTTCTATCCACGTATTCAACTCCTTCATAACCATCACCCCCAAATTCCTTTATCATTGGCCACTAATGATGCAAATAGACCATAATCTCTTTGGAAGAAACTTGTGAAGTTATTCCCTTTGCTTACTATGCATCTTGTGTAAATGTTCCATAGGATCCTCCTTTCCTAAAAAATGGAGCTAGGTTTGAAATCTAACCATTTCGGATCACCCTTAGGCTTTAAGACAACCAATGCTTCAATGTCAGACCTTTCCACAAAACCATCTGTAGCAGGGTCGACCCCTATTCCAAGCCACTAATTATTTCTTTGGCTAACGGTTCAAATCGTTTTCCCTTAACCGTGGTCTCTATTCTATGCTCCACAGCTTCACCCTCATTGTCCACTACCTCTACAGGCTTTAGATTGCAATAGAAGGTTCTTACTACACTAGGACTATATGATAGGCGATTCCCAATCCATGGTTCATACTGCTTGAGAAACTCGTATAGGTCCAATTTTAATTCACTTTTCAGATGTTGTAAATCAAGGTAGATAGAAGAGGAAATTTTTCTTTTACCAATGTTAATGTTTTTAACAGTGAAGGGAAACATTACTCTTACAAAACATTTAATTAGAACAACATTGTTTCGAAGGGAAACTTTTCAGAGCAAATTTGCAGTATAGCCCTTAAAACAATGGTTGTTAAATGTTACCTTAGGGCGGTGATTAAAAGAGACCGAAGAAGTAACTAAAGGGTTGAGAAAAGTTGAGGACAAAGCCATCTCTCTGAAGATCAAAGAAAGATTAAAGATAGAGAGAGAGAGAGGGATTATGCTTATGCCTTCTATTAGCCGTAGCAAAGCACAGATTGATTCATAATCGAAGCCGTCAAAGTATATATATACACGTACACACAAAAACACACGTCTCCTACAATGCAGGAAGCTTCATAGAAGCAATAAGAACGTATTGGGGGTCAATAATTTCATTATTATATTTGTTGACTTTAATTTATTCCCCCCCCCCCCCACGTTTTTCCTTCCTGTACCCAGAACCCAAACATTTTGTATTAAGGAGATTCAAAATCCCAGGTTCACTATTATTAAAAAAAAACTAAGCAATATAAGCTCACAAATAAATGAAACGAAAATTATCAAAATATAAAATATTTTTCAAACATGAAACGATCTCAACCAGCATCAAGCTCAGATCGGGGTAGCACGAAACGTTATGCACATGGATGAAAAATGATTTTCCATCCCACCGTCCTCTCCTTCCCTACCCCATCATATTACAAATAATTAATGTATATTTATATATTTAACTTGTATAAGTATATTTTAAAGGGATTAAAGTGCAAACTTATCTCTGAAATTTTCGCTCATCATCAATGCTCCACCGGAATTTTGTTTTAGTTTAATTTCATACCATAAATGTGAAAACATAGCAATGTGCCTACCATATTAAAAATCGACGTGACCATTAATGTTTTTATCTGCGAGGGGCAACATTATCTTATTTGCTGTCATGGCAATACTCCAATAAAAATATTTCAAGAATAACATTGCTTTACAATAAAAAAATTTTAAGAATAACATTGTTTTTAAGTGAAAATTTTCAGGATGTAACCCATTTTAAAATTAACATATGCAAGAAATAAAATATATATGGGATGGATGTAACCTTTTATTATATTCATAATATTTATTGCTGTTAAAGTATATCTAGTAGGTTATATATGTGTTTGTTACGTTATTTAACTTAAGGTTAAAAATAAAATCAAATTAAATTCATGAACTCCAACTAATCAAGAAGTTTTCGAGTGTCACTAAGCCATAGGTTAATATATATTGTGTCTCTTTGTATACCAATATATATATATATTGTATCTCTTTTTCATTCAGGAAAAATCACATCAAAATCCCAATTAAGAAAAATAATAATTGAAAAATCCCATAATTTGTCATCACAAGTTAAAGTGTCAATATTGATAAATGAAAGTGTTATCATTATTCATTGACAAGATATACGATACTTTTTCAGATATTATCTTTTTTAGCTGGAATCATAATTTAATTTTCCCTTTTATTTATGCGAAGTTTAAAATACACATTTTTTTCGTGTCACGCAGACTAAAATTCTACTGAGATAGAAGTTATTATAATAAATTATACACCCATGTTTTTTTTTTGTTTTCTTAAACATGTTAATGAATATTTCATGTGTGAAAGAATAGGACCCTAAAACCTTGGCGGATCTGGTCCAATTTTATCGCCGAAGACGTTGTTACTGTAAATACTAATATATTGGTAACCAATGAACGTGGCAGCTTAGCCTTAATATAAGAGTACTATTCTGTTTAGTTAATTGAAGTAATAATAGTACCATTCTGATTAGTTGATTTAATTAATAATTAGCTTTTGATCATAAAATAAAAATTAATTAATCTAAGAGACGGCGGATACCCGGGAGACGTAATACTCCCTCAAGTCCTTTTTGATAACCTTTAATTTTTTTTTTAATGAGTTCGATGCTTAATTGTTTTAAACTACAATTGAAGATGTCCCAATACGTTTAATGCATTTTTTATTTTATATTCTAAATAATTATGTCTTTCTAGTCTATTTTTATCATACATTTTCTCTCATTTTTCCCCCTACGCATTCTCTTCTAACTCACCATCTCTGTAAATACTGGTGTTTTAATTTGGGAAAATAAGTTGTGTTTTTCACATGTTTATTATCTTTGACCAATTTTTGCCAGTCTTTGAAGTGTGTAATTTAGTTATTTGAAAATTGTAAAAAGGATGGGAGGAAGTTAATATATATCCTATACCATATTATTTTTGCAAGAATAAGTTACATAAAGCTTTTTTCTCTGAACTTAGGTATATGCAAGTAACCAGCAACAATAAACACTCTAAATTTTCAAGTCCCAAATTATCAATTTTATACCCTTGAATCTTTCTTTTTGCGTACATATAATCCTTTCAAACTTTTTGAGTTATACGCTGATACATTCCATAAACTCTTAATCATTTGTAAATAAATAATGAAGAAAATTAATAGCATGGAAGTTGTACAGTTGAACGAAAAGTTCATACCGGTTCTTTTGTAAAATTTTATAAGGTTAGAGAGATTACTACTTCTGTAATTTATATGACGTAAAGTTCAGACGGTTTTGTATAATTCACCCTCTTATTAAAATATGAGATCAGTTTGAATATTAGAAATCCTACTAAGAGCACTTTTTGAGATCTATAAATCACAAATTGAGTATAAAAATATGTCCATGTGGTGTGCATAATATTATATATAGTAGAAAATTATAAATGAGGATTATCAGTGATCTGTCCCATAATGTCGCGTAGTATAATATTTTATATATTGCAGTTAGCAAATTATGAATTGAGGGTCATTATCAGTGACCTGTCCCATAAGAGTTTGAAAAAATCTGGATCAGAGTCTTAGCAATGATATGGATGTAGGTGAAAGGAAATCTGCACATGTTATTATATATGAGAAATACTTGCGTAATCCGGGATTGTCACTTCGTCCATACTCTTATCCAATGAAAATATTCCAATTATCTCATTTTATGGATTTCCTATCATATAAGTTTCTCTTGATTATTTCTCTTTCTCCATAACTTATTATAACATTATATAGATATTGGAGCCACAAGGAAAGGAAGTCAATGGTTTTATACAATTAATTTTTCATCAAAGTTTTATATAGTTAATTACAATGTGGAAATCGATTCATGATCTCATGCATCTCTTTCTTTTATATTCTTTTCCTTTCTCATGAATCAACCGGTATATGACATCTATTATAGATGCCAGATATTCGAGTAACGGATTAGTCTATTTTGCAGGACTGTTAGACAGGGGCATCTCACTGTTTCTAAATAATTAGCGTGATTGCGTGCCCATGAATACATAATTAATTTTTTATCAATGTTATACATGGTTAATTACAATATTGAATCCACTAGTGATCTGATCCGTCTCTTTCTTTTATATTCTTTTCTTTTCTTTTTCAAAAATAAGCCGTTATCCAACATCTTCTGTATATTTTATTACTACATATCTGAGCAACAGCCTAGCCTGGTCGACAAGAGGGTTGACAGAAGTATATCACCATCTCTAAGTAATTATCGTGATTGGATACCCAGAATTAGACAATTCAAGCAGTCCAATCAATAAGGTTGTTGATGTGTGTGAACAAACTCTGAACCTAGTATTCCCTCATTTGTTGTTTTTTCAGTCGGCTTGATCAGAGATGTAGTTTGTGTTGATACCTTATTTTGATGATAACAAAATGATTTCAAGAATTATAAAGCTTAAATTGTTGGTGAGTATGTGATTTTATTGAAATACTCGAGTTCTATCAAGTTTGTGTGAAAGTATTGAGGAATACTCGAGTTATGTGTTTGAATACTCGAGTATCAAGGTTTTTCATACGTTTAAAATCAATACTTTCAAACAACACTTGAGTTTTTGTTGAAAGTGTTGACAATACTCGAATTCATGATTTCAATACTCGAGTATTGGAGGCTGAAAATGCTTATGAAATCCAACACTTCAAGTGAAAACTCGAGTACTATGATGAAGTGTTGCAAACACTCGATTGATTACTTTGAATACTCGAGTATTGGTGTTAAAATATGCTTTGAAAGAATACTCCCATGTGAAACTCGAGTGATGATGTTGAAGTATTGACAACACTCGAGTATTGTGTTGCAATACTCGAGTATCGGGCTTGATTTTCAAATTAATATTCAACACTTGAAGCAGAACACTCGAGTTACAAATGGAAGTATTGACAACACTCGAGTATTAAGGTTGAATAC
>JANTPZ010098992.1:0-10271 GCA_025593235.1 Vachellia pachyceras
ATGCTATGGCCATATGCATTGAATATGTGCTTGGTACACAATTTGACTTTGTTGCTTATGTTATGAAATTAAAGCATGTCATGCAAACTTTCCATGATTGTTAGTAAGCTTTGCTATTGAGATTTCCCAAAATCTCACTCTCCCCCACTAACCCCTTCCTAGGTACAAGTTCATCAAAGGGTAAGGAGAATGATGCATGAAGCAAGGAATTTGTCATGATTTTGATCATGGAACTATGTTGTAATTATATGAGCATGTTGGAATTTATGTATGGCATGTAATATGTGATGTAGCCATATGAATGTTTGGCTAATATTGGATGGATAATGATCCCTAATTACATTATTAAACATGGTTAAGAAAGGATTAGAAGTTAGGGTTTCAAATGGTAAAGTTTAGAATTGAAAAGTTTGGTTAAATGTTGAAGTTAAGTTAACTAAACCCCTAAATTTGGCCTAACGAGAAACAGAGCAAATGAACTCCAAATGAAATGAAATTTTACAGAAACATATTTAATATTGCAAGCTTCGAAACAAGCCAAAAGAACACTGGAATTGGAGTTTTCTACAGAAAGTTATTAAGTTCCAAAGTTTGAAGAAAATCACTGAAAAACCTGGGAAAATAGAAAAATGACCAAATGAACAGTACATTTTCACAAATTAAACTGTATCATTTGGGCAAGTAAATGACTCAGTGAGTATTTTTCCCTTATAAAGGAACTTACAAGCTTCAAATAGAAATTGGAAGCACTCAATTTCGATTTTTCTAGAATTAGTTATGAATTTTCAAAGTTGGTCCTAAAACCAGTGAATAGTAACTTTCAAAAACTTCAAAGTTTTCAAATTGAAACTTTTGGACCCTTTGATCATAATGGGGCTTCCTTTTGATTCCAAATCACTTTTTAGTGAAGTTAAAGGTTAAGTTAAGGAGTGTCACAAGAAAGAGGGGTTTAATCAAAAATCTAAACCAATAGAAGTGTAGAGGAAGTTTCAAGGATCAAGAATATGTATTGGTTTAGTGGGTTTGATGTCTTACCTTGAGTTTTCTTGGAGCTCTTCCTTCTCTTGTGCCATGATAATGGTGTCCTTCTCTCCCAATTCCAGCAGCAAAACCGTGTAGAAAATGAGGAGGAAGGGAGTGAATTTTTGGTTTATTATATCCCTCACATAATTGATGGATGTCTAAGATTGATACTTTGTGATTAAGTTTAAATCTAAGGGCTTTAGATTGCACCACATGTCACCCACTTGCTTGTCTCTCATTGGCTCATTAAAAGTGGCAATAATGGCTGTAACTAAGGGATAAAAATCTGGTTTGGCTAACCAAACCAGATCCCATTCGGTTACTTTTACCGATTACACTTTTTACCGATAAACATAACTTTTACCGATTACTTTTCTGGATATATTTTTGCTAGACATGATTAGTTTTGATGATGTCAAATATAATAGAGCAAAATGTTTTCATAATACATATTGATTTGACAAAGGTTTTATAATGATTTGGGCATTCTTTTTAATTAGAGGATGATATGGTTAATTTGAATGTTAAAATGTTTTTAAATAGATGTTATATCATCTTTTATTAAGTTACCAGTGATCTAAACTTTTTTTTGATGTGCAAAACCATTTCTTGAAGATAAAAACTGAGTTTGATTAGTTTCTGTAGCTTCCTGAAGCTAAACGTGAAGTAAAGTGTCAAAACTCGAGTTCCGGGCCATCAAAAACTCAAGTTTCAACTTCTTAGCTTCAAAACTCGAGTTCTAGGCCATCAAAACTCAAGTTTTAACTTCTCAGTGTCAAAACTCGAGTTCTGGGTCATCAAAACTCGAGTTTTAACCTTATGGACTCAAAACTTGAGTTTTGAAGTTATCATAACTCGAGTTTCGGCCCCTCTATTTTCTATCAGCTCGATATATGTCTAGTATTTTGATTATATCTCCCAAACCATAGGTCTGATTGATGTGAAACCAATTTTTTTATTAAACAAGACTCAAACTGCGTTTCATAGACACCAAACCAACATCAAAGCATTTAATATGAAGGAGATATAATTTTTGAAAGTTGGTGGACAAATTTTTACATTTTTATCACTGACATTTGCTTATTGTTTCTACCATAAATTTCTTTATATAATAGATTTTGGACTCATTCTTGTTTCATGTGAAAGTAGACTTACAGGGCTTTCCATTGATTTATTATTTGAAAGGTTTGGATTTGAATTGAGAGAGTTATGACCGTTGCAAGTTGAGATATGTGCTGAAAGCTGAACTGTAATCTGTGCAACTCGAGTTTCCTGCTTCAAGTTGTGATAACTCGAGTTCCAAGACAACACAACTCGAGTTTTAGGCTTTTTGAACACTTTAAAAGACCTTGCTGCATCATAACTCAAGTTCCAAAACTTCACAACTCGAGTTTCACAACTGTTTTACAAAACATAAATTGCAAACTGGAAGTTTTGACATTAGAGTTTTAACAACTCGAGTTCCAAGATTTATAAAACTCGAGTCATGCTTATTCAAGATTCAAGTTTCACAACATGATTTCATAACTTGCATTCTGAACTTGAGTTTCCAAATAAAAGTTCTAAAACTACATTATGAAACTTTCATTATAAACTCGAGTTTCCAAATTAGAGTTTTCTAAATCGAGTCTTGAATTGAGAAAACTTGAAGTTTCATTACATAACTTTTCAAATTGCTCAGAACTCATGAAATAGAACTCGAGTCGTGAGATGTTGAAAACTCGAGTTCCTTATTTTTTGACAAATCTTCTAACATAGCTAGTCTATTATCTACCGAAGCTTTCCGTTTTCATGCTTGCATATTTTGAAATATACTTGCTCTCATAAATGCATTTTAGTTTACCTATTAAGTAGGTATGGCCTAACAAAGAATGTATCCGGCACTCAGCATTAACGTCATCAGTGCAGTCTTCACCGTCGACATATGAGATGCGCATTAATGACAGAACAACGAAAGCGAAAAATGTGAGTAACGGATACACATCCTCCTCTCCAACAGACATATTCTGACAAATTTATAAATAAGAGGGAGCAACCAACTGAAGATATGAGGAGAAGGAGACGAAGAAGATGGAGTAACTGAACGTAAAACAGAGCACAATCTTGGGACTCTAATATTTTCTTCTCCAAGAGCTTCATTGTTTATTTATCCACTCTTTGAGAGAGTAGTTTATTTATTCATCCAAACTCAATGTATTTATGTGAGAAAATCAAGATTAGGATCTTGAGATTGTTAGTTTGAATTTGAGTTGAGAAACAGAGCATGAGAGTCTATGTTATAGCGAATATTGTGAGGGAATGTGATTCCCGGTGTAACCTTACATATGGTAAGGGGGAGTGATTGTAAAGGTTTTCCAAGTACCTGGTTAAACTTGGATGGTATAGTGGATTGAAAATCTTAGAGGTGCTTTGGGGACTGGATGTAGGTCAAAGAGGGTCGAATCAGGATAAATTGTCATGTGCTTATCTTTCTTTTATCTTCATTATCATATATTGTTTTTCACATATACAATCTATTTTTATACTCCAGTTTTTTATTAACTCATGGTTTGAATTTTATGATCAATTGATTTGAGTGTTTTGACAACTAAGTTTCATAAAGAAAAATTTTACAACACCCAATTCACCCCCTCTTGGGTGATAACCAGTCTAACAATTTTTATCCTCTTTTAATCTCCATATTTTCCTCTTGAATATGGCAAATTTATTATCCCCAAAATACCCCTTAATTTGCTCAAATTTTACATGATTAATTTATCCTGTCCAAAACCCCTGCATCGAGCAATCAGAGGGTAAAAAAATTTAGGGCATTAAAAATTTCTACATTTTTCACTGATACTCTAGCCCTTTTTATTTTCCCAAAATACCCTCTAGATTTTCAAAAATTAATTTTTGAAATAAACTATATTGGAGGGATTTTCGAGTCTTTTCCCGATTTTCGGGGAAATCGCCATAATCGTACATCGGATAATAATTTTACTAAATCCTATAAAATTTATTGGATTTTTCCATATTTTTATCTCAATTTTTGGAGAGCTCCTGATACCTTAAATAATTATTTTCCCCTTTTTACCCTTCAAAATTATATAGACGGAAATCCAGTCCGAATTTGGAAAATCCGTGATTCATGATTGTGATCAGTGAGTCGAGCTCTGTCTATTGGGCATCTAAAAATTTTTGGTCAACAGTTGACTTTTGACTTTGACTTGTCAAATGACCAAAATGCCCTTCCATTTTCTCATAATTACCATTTTACCCTTACTTTCTCTATTTTTCCAAAATTCCCATTATACCCTTACTTTTAAAACTGAAAGACCTTCATGCCCTTGGTATTTTATTAAATGACATATGGGTCCCTTTTTAAAAGATCACCCATCCTCATATTACTCCAGGACAAGCACACTTAACTTTGGAATTCCTACGGAAGTCCATGCACCAGGCCAAATCTAACTTTACAACTTCCGGCCCATAGCTTTCCTTTCTTTATGAACTGTCTATCTCTGGGTTCTAATTCATTTCCTAATTATCTGACTAGCATTTAATTCAGCTAGAAGACAAATTATGGATATTACACTCAGCCTCTCCATCAATGCATTCTAGCACTTTCTCAAATCATAGGAAGGGACTGGAAGATTTTAGTGCTAGCAGAACTAACGAGTGACTTGTTTTTACCCATATGAACCTTCTTCATGGGATCTCCAATCATAAAGGTTGGGTTACCATCACTGTTAATTTCAAATTAGCTTAAGTTCTATTCCTCTCGATGTTTCAATAATTTGTTTCTTCCCTAGGGGTTTTGTTAGCATATCTGTTAGGTAAATTTTAACATCACAAAATTGATTGAGATAACACCATAATTATGTAGCATGCTATATCAAATTGTATCTAAATGATATTTACTGGTACCATTGTTCTATCTACAATGGATATTGCCATTTGGCAATCACAACTCAACACAAAATGTTGGATCCACACCAAAATTTTGCCAATAAGTTTCAACAACTTATGTGACACACCTTAACTTTACCTTTAGCCTCATTATATATTGATTTAGAACCAAAGGGAATCCTCAATTTGATCAAAACTTTCAACTTTTTGAAAGTTACTATTTACTGTTTTTTGGACCAACTTTGAAAATTCATAACTAATTCTAAAAAAATTGAAATCAAGTGCTTCCAATTTCTATTTGAAGCTTGTAAGTTCCTTTATAAGATAAAAATACTCATTGAGTCATCAGCTTACCCAATTAATATTTATTAATTCATGAAAATGCACTATTCATTTGGTCATTTTCTATTTTCCCAAGTTTTTCAGTAATTTTCTTCAAACTTTGGAACCTCATAACTTTCTGTAAACAAATCCAAATTCAGTTTTATTTGGCTTGTTTTAAAGTTTGCAATGTGAACTATTTTTCTGTAAAATTTCAACTCATTTGGAGTCCATTTGCTTTGTTTTCCGATAGGTCAAAGTTAGGGGTTTGACCAACTTCACTTTAACACTTAGCCAAACTTTTCATTTTCAATCTTAACCATTTGAAACCCTAACTTCTAATCCTCTTTTAGTCATGCTTGATCATGTAATTAGGGGTTCTTAACTATAACATATTAACCAAACATTCACAAGTTCATAATATATATTAGATGACATATATAAATTCCAAAATGTCCACATAATTACAAAATAACTTCATGTACATAACCATGAGAAATCCTTGCTTCATGCATCATAAACTTTCTCCTTACCCTTTGATGAACTTGTACCTAAAAATTTGTTAGTGGGGAGGGCGAGATTTTTGGAAATCCCAATAGCAAAGCTTACTAACATACATAGAAAATTGTATGACATGCTTTAAGTTCATAAAGAAATGTATAACAATGTAAAATGTGTACCAAGCACATATCAATGCATATGGCCATAGCATCATGTCACTCATTAACACATTTCAACAATGTCATGCACATCATTAAGATAATTTCACAATAATGTTAGATAGAGTTAGAAAACTTTGCTACCTTTGCTTCTTAACTTTGTTCTTGATTTTGTAACCTCTCTTGATCACTTTGAAAATCACCATCTTGAACTAAAATCTTGCCTACAAAATGGACAATATAATGGCCATCAAACATATGCCATTTCCAATGCAAGAAACAATGTAAAACCCCCTTAACCATTTCCTTGAATTTCACAAACCTTAGAACATCAAACTTGTCTCTATGATTTTCTAATGCTTCCATAAACTTGGGATCACTTATGCCCTATAAAAAAACTCATTTTGAATCCATTGGAAGCATCAAAATCATCAAAACAATTCATCTTCCCCACTGCTCAGGTCAGGCCGAGACAAAATCCCAAAACAACTCAACATGAATTTTTCAACTTCCAACACTTCTATCATCATATTCTTATGCTCAAGCTCACATTCATGCATAATAAAAGCTTGATTTTAGCTCTCCTACTTCAAGTGGAAAATTGGGCAGCACGTCCCCTATATATTCATGAGTTCCCAATTTACAAAAATCACAAAAACAACTCAACCAACAACAACACATATACCAACATGCTCCTTACAACTCAAGGAGACTTTTGCAACAACTTAGTGGCTCTAAATCCCTCTCTCTCACTTTTGCTGTCAAGAACCCTAGCCATGGAACTTGTGAAAGAGGGATCAAATCAAAATTTGAATCCATGGAAGAGGTAGAGAAGAGCACAAGGAGCAATTTCCACTGCTACAGAGAATAGTTTTGGCGCCTGAAATTCACTTCCTTTTTTTAAAAAAAAGGGAGTAAAAAATGAAGGCGGTGGCATTTTTGAAATTTTAATGAACGTAGGTGGGACTTTATGCGCCCTATATTTAGGATAGGGCGCCAAAGGTGTCCCTTTAGGAGCCCTATCCTGAATATAGGGCACCAAAGGGGCACCATTTGGCGCCCTTCTAGGGTAAGGTGCCAAAAGGGACACCTTTGGCTCTCTATCTTGTTGATAGGGTGCCAAAGGGTGCCCCTTTGGCGCCCTTTCAGGGTGGTAGGGCGGCAAATGGTGCCCTTTGGCGCCCTATCATCAATATAGGGCACCAAAAGGGTCCTATTTAAGGCCCACTCGTCCCCACTCCTCTTATTTCCTCCTCTCATTCTGTCCGACGTCCCCACCCTTGGTCCCTTAAGCCTCTCGACCCCACTCCCCCCTTGTCAGTCGTCCCGGCTCCTTCACGCCGGTAGCCGAACGCCTGTCCCACTGCCGTCTCGCCGTCGCTGAATGTCGTCCCAGTACCGTTGCCGAACGCTATTTCTCCCAAGCCCCCCAACCCCACTTCCCCCTTGTCAGCCGTCCCAGCTTCTTCAGGCCGGTAGTTGAACGCATGTCCCAGTGCCGTCACGCCATCGCCGAACGCCATCATAGTGCCGTCATGCTGTCGCCGAACGTTGTCCTCAAGTCGCGCCAAACATTATTCCTGAAAGTCGCTCACACGCCTGTATGGGCTTGCCGTCGCTTGCGGACCTCTCCAGCGCCTCTCCAGCTCACCGCCGGTCGCCGACTCCAAGGTGGTTTCTATGCATGTGCTTTTATGTTTCTGTTCTTGTTGTTCCTTATGTTGGAATCGTGTGGGCTGGAAATTTTTTTTTTTGTTTCTATGAATGTGCTTTTATATGCTTGAAATATTGCGTACTATATATATATATATATATATTTCTTTGTGTGTCTTCTAGAGCTTTTGGCCGGAATCCATTGCCTTTTCGCGAGAATGGTTTCATTCGGATTTTGAAAATGGATTTATAAGGATTTTTCCTCTCTTATTTTGATATATATTGTGCAAGTTTTATTTTTGCTAATAATGGTAATAAAAAAAGGTTGAAGCGTGGTACTGCATTTGAATATTGAGGTCGAGTTGTGGCAGAATGGAGGAATTGTTTGAAAAAAAACGTATGGTTTAAGTTTACTATTAAAAATAATATTGTCTTTTTTTTATAAAAAATGATATGATCTTTTAAAATACTATAATTATCCAACAAACAAAAAGGTATTATATATTTACAAAAAGGAGATAATGAATTATTTTTCATAGTTCATTAACTATGAAATTGATTATTTCAAATTAAGATAGTTTCATTAGACACATTTTTCATAGTTGATTAACTACGAAATCTATTCAAGGCTTTGAAATTTTGTATGGTTTATATGTTTAGTCAATATATTGCTAAATGTTTTAGGATTTAATAAGTGTGTTAAATTTGAATGATTTGTTTTTTTAAATTTGAATGTTATTATAGGATTTAATAAATGGATCGTACTTGGATGAATACATTAAGAACGAGTGATGAATATGAAAATGGTGTGGAAGAGTTTATTGAATTTTCTAAAAGAAATGCGACTAGCAAAAATGGGTATTTTGTCCCTGTGTCAAGTGTATGAATAGGATTAGGCAAAATATTGATGACATAAGGGATCATCTAATATGTGAGGGAATAAGTCTCCAGTACACAAAGTGGATATGGCATGGGGAAAAACTAAGTGCATATGCAGCCCACAAAAGAGATTCTGTGGATGCAGTTGATGAAGATAGAATGGATAGAATGATTCACGATGTTGAGGTAGATTCTTTTTCCCAAGCGCCTGTATATGAAAGCATGCGGAGTGACGCAGAGACACCGTTGTACCTTGGGAGTAAGCATACACGCTTGACGGGTACATTGCATTTGATGAACTTGATGGAATCTTATGGGTGGACCGACAGTAGTTCACGTTGTTGCTGCAATTGTTGGGTGATATACTTCCAGAGAACAATGTACTCCCAAATCATATGTATGAGGCTAAGAAAATCTTATCTACGATGGGTATGGAGTACAAGAAGATACATGCATGTCCTAATGACTGTATACTATACATAAATGGGTATGAAGATCTTACTGAGTGCCCAAAATGTAAAACTGCACGATACAAGGTGAGGAAAGGTGGCGATCGTGATGATAAACTAGCTAAAAGGAAACCTTTGAAGGTAATGTGGTATCTTCCAATAGTACCACGGTTTAAGCGTTTGTTTGCCAATAAAATAAAAGCACAGAAGTTGAGATGGCATTGTGATGAGAGAATATCTAATGGAAGGTATCTTCGACACCCGACTGACTTTCCATAGTGGAATAAAATTG
This sequence comes from Vachellia pachyceras, assembly GCA_025593235.1. Lineage (NCBI taxonomy): Eukaryota > Viridiplantae > Streptophyta > Magnoliopsida > Fabales > Fabaceae > Vachellia > Vachellia pachyceras. The sequence continues at coordinate 9,165 of JANTPZ010098992.1, forward strand.
ACGAAATGTTTCCGTAATTCGGTAGTAATCCAAGAAACCTCCAGCTTGGGCTTTGTATAGATGGGATCAATCCGTTTGGGACACTAAGTAGTACACATAGTGCGTGGCCGGTACTCATAGTGATATACAACCTGCCTCCCTGGTTATGCATGAAACGTAATTATATGATGCTTACTATAATGATTTCTTGACCAAAACAGCCGGTTATGGAGAAATGTGGTCGACCAACAGTTTGGATTTACCTCAGTTGATCTTGAAAGAGTTGGTTATGGAGATGAGCAATTCATTCTAGCAAGTCAGGCCAGACAAGTGTTTTATGTCACAGACCCAGCAAATAAAAAAAATGTCGATTGTACTTCAAAGTAGAAAACAAAAGGATGTTGATCCAAAATTTAACCTGGACGATACACCCCCTTTTACTATAATCCACCTAGACCACGTGAAGCGAAATTGGTTGATGATGATTACTATGCTGTAAGACAAGATGACTGTGAGGGAATATGGGAAAATACATAAAGTAAGTGTTAATTATGAAATTTTGATATATTGTGTGTTATATGTGTTTACCGTAGTAATATTGTGTGTTATGTGTTTACCTTAGTAAGGAGTTAATTACTTTATTCATGTTGATTGCAATTTATTTATATCTGACATTGATTTCTTAACAGAAATATTGCGAATTCTGATGAGTCACACAGTGATGGACACGTAGATGAAAACCCACTGCTGGTGCCAGATTCGATTATGAAAAAGGTTAGGGGATGCACAACCATGGCCTCATTAACTGCACATCGTCGCCAATGAAAGGAGAAGCTGCATGTAGAATTCAATGACGATATGAATCCCACCGGTGATGAGCAAGATCGATTTATCAGCTATCTAAGGTATTTGGCACGGAGCAGAGTTAGCATACTATACCCTGGATGGCGGTTTGTTCCACAAGAAACACAAGATATGATATGGCAAGAAATTTTGGTATGTAACTTTCAACACCACTTCATTTTTGTCTTCATTTCGATTGGTTCAAATGTCATTATAAAATATTGTACTTTGCAGCAAACATATGACGTTCCAGACACTAAAGAAATGAAGAAACACTGGATCGGG
>JANTPZ010098993.1:0-19014 GCA_025593235.1 Vachellia pachyceras
TTCTCTTGAGTACACGTTCGCAAAAACCTGGAATTGACTCCAGAACCTCCGATGGGTACGACTGACCTTTGCAAAATGGAATGCTTTTGCGAGCTTCGAACGCCATTGAGAGCAACTATTGGTGACTTGACAGGATACTTTGGATGACGAAGGTTGATGGAAGAAAGAGATAAATTGTGGGATATGATCATAGAGGTCGCCATGGGATCGGCGAGAGAGGTGGGGCACTGGATTCTCTGGAAGAGAAAACATGTTCACACTAGGAATTTTGTGGGTCCCAAAAGAATTTGAATGGACGAAAAAAGAGGTCAATTGAATAGGATGAGATTGGGGTTGAGATTTTAGCGAGCAGTCAAGCACTATACGACCTAACAGGAATTTTAAATATCAGTTACTCTGTATCGGAACAGTGAGGCATTGACTCTTCTTTTCACTTGGACTAAACATGTAGTAGCAGAATGTAGCATTGAGCTGAAATGAAAGTTCTTGTTTTTTTTTTTGGTAAAATGAAATGAAAGTTCTTTATGTGTGTGTGTATTGTACTTAGTTATAAAGTCCAAAAAACTTTAATAGCAAAAATATAAATTTTAATAGAAATAGAATAATGCCCATGTTATTATAAACAACAAAATTAAATAAATTAAACAGCCAACTCTTCCATAATTAATGATGAAAAGATAAGTGATCTACAATCTAAAGTGATTTTAAAGAAAAATGTGACATGTTTTGATAAAGTTATGTTTAGAAATATTTTTATCCAATAACTATTTAATAAGAAAGGAATCCATGAAAGGCATCTAAGATTATGTTTGAATAGACATTTGAACACCTCAAAATGTAGTTCATACAAAACAGTCAATTAATGGGGGAAAATAGATGTTTGGATTGGCCTTAGAACGAATGAACTTTTGCTTAAAAAGCCACATTAGGTTAGAAGCTCAAATTTGCAGCTTCTTCCATTGTTGCATTTGTACCAGAAGAAAATGCCAACCTCGAACAAAGATAGAAAAAGAAGCATTTCAAAATAAGTCTCACATTGTTGAAACAAATACAATTACTCTAAAAGAACCAATAGCTTGATGACTTGATTTTGCCAAAAATGTCTTCAGAGAGGGAAAAAAAAATTAACTGATTAGGTGTTTTCTATTATTTTCCATTACAATTTTTTCAATAATATATTAATTCTTTTTAATTTTATAATTTTAATTTAAATATTTCTCATAAATTTTCAAATTATATACATATTGTGTGTAGTTAACAAAATTCATACACTTTTCAGTCATTTTACATTAAATCCTGCTTTTCAATTATATCATTTAAACAAAGTTTCAGTTTATTGAACTGACTTTTTTACAAAAACTTATTCAAATATAAGTCTCACTATACCAACTGACTTGCACCTTCACTTCAATTTGTAAAAATCGGTTGAAATATAAATCACTTTTTCAATACTAATCCAAACAAATCCTCATAGTTTAGAAGTTAAGCAATTCCTCCTCAGTTGCCTCCTGAGAATCTTGCCAGCAGCTGACCTTGGTATTGAGTCAGAAAACACCACTTTCCTCACCTTCTTGTATGGAGCAACCTTGCAACAAAAGAGGTAAAAAAATAGAGCACAATTTTAGAGATGGTGAAAAAGTACTTTCATGCACACCAAAGCATTGGTTCAAGTTGTAAAATGCGAATAGAAAATTGATGTTAGGCTAGTTTTATGATGAAGAACCTGCTGAGCAACATAATCCAAAATAGCTTTCTGAGAGAGGACACTTCCAACCTTCCTGACCACAAACGCCACCGGTACCTCCCCGCTTTCTTCGTCATTGATACTAAAAAGAATGATGAAGCAACACTTCATGTTACGTTTCCAAGGGTTAATAAGTTTGGATGACTAGAATGTACACATACAAGTAGTTTTGCTGCTTATAGGAGAAATAACCTCAGCAACACATATAAGCTAAATTGTCATGATTGTGATGATCCGGGTAAGGAATTTGAAAATTGGTCCTCTCTAATCAAGTTTAAGGCATTGTCAAGGATAAATTCTGACGTTACAGGAATAGGCTGCTTATTTTGTCTAACTGACATAAATAAATTCAAAAGGCATAAGTTTTTTTAATTGATTAAAGGAAGAGTTCATTCAGCATAAAATAAGTGTTCACACTTACCCAGTAACTGCTACATCAGCTATCTCGGGATGCAAAATTAACACAGCTTCTAAATCAGCAGGAGATATCTGTTAAAAATAATTGTATTGCATATAAGAATTTACACATAAAAAGTATAAAAATGATTTAAGAAAATCTCTGTGATTGAAGATCATGCTATTCTCTATCCAAAAAAGAAGAACATGCTATAGGATAAACATATTACAGGGAAAATGATACTCTGCAGCTTAGAAAGCAATTCTTTTGACAAATAGGCGTCCCAAAGCTTCCTAAAATTTACAAAGCCTTCAATTTGTATCATCAAGAGAAATTTTTCTAAGAATACCTGTTTTAGCGAAGGTCATTTTGTATCTTTCAGATCCATTTCCATATCTATAGAAATCAGATCGTTACCTAAGTGTGAGATTTTGAATTCATGTTGATGTCTAAAATAGAACAAAAACATATTTATCCCCATAGTAAAGAAACGGTGACAGTTTCCTCAGCCTTCTGGTCATTCAGCATATATCAACTAACTCACATGAGAATGGATGGTCCAATGATATTGAAAACCAGTTGGTAGCATCTAACACATCCTTATATTTTGTTCCATTCGTGTGTGTGTGTGTGTGTGTGTGATGTAGCAAAGATTGTTATTCTCTTGTACTCTAAAATTAGACACCTGATAAGCCTTGTATTTGATAATATCTTTCAAGCGGTCGGACAAATGTAAATATCCATCTTCATCAAACCAAACAACATCACCACTATGCAGCCAACCATCTTTATCAATTGTTGACATTGTCGCTTCCTCATTATTCAAGTATCCTGAAGAGTTTATGAAGAAAATGATTGCAGCCAGAATAACAAAAAATATATGCAAATTCATAAACAACCACAATTGCTTAATTCATTTAGAATGCTAGAGGATATATATTCTCCTGTAACAAAATGACAGCAACAAAGACATTATAACAAAATCTAATGTCTCCCTTGAGGATAAATTTTACTTGCAAGTTTCCTCGTGCTAAATGAAGACTTACTGTAGCATGCAACTAATGATATGGCAAGTAACTTGTAGGTTTCAATAGGAGATACATATGATAGTCAGAACAAAGTGAAACAGAACATTCATATATGTAGAGCCAGGAAAACCGTGAAAGAGAAGTCAACTACAACATTCCGCAGAACAAAGGAACAACTTAGGCGTTCGTCTTATTCCATTTAAAGTGAAACAAAACAAGGTTAGAACCAAGTGAGTACTTTTCATTTTATATATATTCAGGGAAGCAATATTTTTACCTATCATGACTGAAGGACCTCTCAACCAAAGCTCACCACTACTGCCTGGAGGCAAAAAAGCACCAGTTTTCCAATCAACCACTTTTGCTTCCATGTTTGGAGCTAACAACCCTATAGAAGAATAATTTCGTAACTTCTCAGTATTGAAGCCACGTGTTCCTACTGCAGTCGACTCAGTCATTCCATAACCCTAAAATGAAGCAATATTGCGGCTGAATATACTTTAAAATCGAGAAAACCAATATTAACAATACCAACTAAACAGTCAAAGTTCATCATTGTTGATCCAATCATTCCACTTGATAGAGCTAACAATGGCACAATAATATATATCTTTTGCAACCAGAATTTGGATGATGAAAAGCGGAGAGGGGTGAAAAAAAAATACTTTCAACATTTCCTGCTCAGACATGTCGTAATGCACTTTGGGCAAACAAACAGTATAATTTCACGAGAATGTTAGCAAAAATATATATTCCAGAACTTCTCTTTCATTTCCTTCAAGCTCCCGTTGTTAGACAGGATGAAAGATGCAGTTGACCAATAAATAAAAACCATGGGTGATTTTGGCGAAACAAAAAAACAGAGGAACTCCAGCAATTTGGTGAGTGATAGTGCACATTATCCTGATTAGACTGCGCAATGAAAAGTTCTTTTACCTGTATAAAGTCAACGTTAGGTACAATTTGGATAAAGTCCTCTATAGTTTTTAAGCTCAAAGGTGCTGCACCACTGGAGACCTGTATTAAACTTTGAAGATAACTCCGATTTATATCGGTTACCCCTTTTGTCAATGCCGTCACTATTGGTGGAACAACAGGGAAGTGCGTAACTCTGTAATTATCTATCACCTTAATCACTTCATTGATGTTAAATGTTCTCATCACAATAATCGTAGAGCCTAAAGACAGTAGTCCAGTCGCAAAGAGTGACAAACCATATACATGAAACATCGGCAGAACAGCTAGAAACACATTCTTGGAGCTTGAATATCCATATTGAGAAGCTTCAAACCTCACGAAAAGCTCAACCATAGAAACAAAATTCTTGTGTGTTAGAACGACTCCTTTGCTCAAACCCGTAGTCCCAGAAGAATACAATATAGCAGCCTTGTCTTCTTGTTTAATAACCGACCTCGGAAACAACCCCGAGTTACCAGAAAAAAGGTCATAAAAAACTCGGTAATCAGAATATTTCAAGTCCTTGAAATTCTGGGGAACTCCAATAACTGGAATGCCCAATGGTTGTAGCTCGCTAACTTTTTCCTGTAATGTAAAAGCCAGACTCACACCACATTCAGCAATTTGCTTATGGATTTCAGAGATGTGACTAAGAGGATTCAACGGTGTGACAATTGCGCCAAGATATAGAACACCCAAGAAAATAACGGGATAGTAGATGGAATTAGGAATTAGAAGTAGGACAACGTCACCTTGTGAAACGCCCATTTTGTGGAGACCAAATGCCATGGATTTGACCAAAGGAAACAATTCCGAGTAAGAAAGTGAACACCCAGATGAAGAATCTATGAGAGCTGAAACCCCATTGTGTTGGTAAGAAAAAATATGAGAAACAACGTCAAGAAATGGGTCTGAAGGAAGCTCCACCGGAGCGTGTTTGCTGGTGTAAATTCCTGTTTCTGGTGAATACCAAGTACGGCGGCTCGCGAATCCAGGCTCATTGCAGGCGAAGTGATTGCTTACAGTCGTCGCCATTGGTAGGAGAGGAAAAGAAAGCGAAGTTTGTTATTCTTTCAGCTTAGTATTTATAGTGGCGAGTTGGCCGCTCATACACTTCGAACGCCAAGAACCGCCTTCAGTGGAGCGAGTAGTTCTTTATCCCCCCCCCCCGCCATCAATAGCCAAGAAAATTATTAAATATATTTTTAAAATCAACATCTTTGGATAATTAAATGAATAAAAATACATTTTATAAAATTAAAAGATTAAAATAAAGGGAGAACTGAGGATGAGTCACCCATTAACAAATTAATTGTAAAATGAGTCTTTTACATCATGCAACTGAATTGAACTTCTAAAATATGTAACTTAACTTTTACAAGGATGTAATTACATGTCACATTCTCTAATTAATTTATTAATTTGAGGTTTATATCAAATTCTCCTCAAATGAAATCCAGTCAAAGCATGAGAAGTGATCTTCTTGTAAAAAAAATTTATGCAATATAAAACTCTGAACAAACCACACTAATAGCAATATTTCCGAATACCTTTATGAATTTGTCTCTTGAGGAAGTTAGGAATTCCTCCAAATTGCGTGAAAATTTGAGGGAGAAGTTGCTGCAACTTGTTTGCAAAACTCTTATGCTAGTTCAGAGAAAATAAAATGGGAAGAGAAAACTTGAAAGAAAATATTTAGCATTCAATATGCTTAGGATGAATGAGAAAAAATAAAGAGGAAAGAAAATGGATAAATAGTTGAATGATTAAAATATCCTCAGATAAAAATCTTTACACAAATACTTAAATAACTAAAATATCCTTAAAATATATTAAGTAATTTCAAATTAAATATGATGATAAAAAAGTATATTAACAGTAATATCATTAAATAAATTAAAATTAAATTATTTATTAAAGATATGTTTTTATATTATTATATTTCAAAATAAAATAATTTAAATAAAAATATAACATATTTTTTAAAGTTGGGATATTATAATATATTTTAGAACTTACCCTTTTAAAAAAGAAAGTGACAATCATAATTTAAAAAAAAATATGGCAATATTAATGATTTAAAATGAAAAAGTAATAAAGATCATGTGGATAAATAAAGAAAAAAAGAGTTTTATCTCCATTTTTTCTCTATGTATGGAAAGAAAATACTATGGGACCCATGCCTCATTTTTTCTCTAATTTTTTCTTCCTCCCATATTTTCTCTCCTATTCAAACAAGGGTTATTAAAAGTCTTTGAATAATGTGTGTAAATATAGAGAGGAACAATACTTGCATACTTCTAGGATTTCATGTCATCCTTGCTCTCTCAAATAAATATGTTTCAATTATCTTTTATTGTAATCTCACAAATATATATTATATTGGGTTATGGAGAGAGGGAAATAATCAAGACAAATTTATGAAATATGGAGATCATAAAAAAGGATAATTAAAATATTTTCATTGAAGACAGCACAGATAATGTGGCACTTCAAGGTATATAAGTATTTCTCACGAGAGAAAGCATATGCATTATAGAATATAGCTCAAATTTACACAAGTCATTAAAAAAATTAAGAATTCAAGTCAAGTATGTTAAAACTTAAAAAAATACTAAATATTAAAATAGGCTTACACTTTTAGTTTAATTCAAATTTCAGTTTACACCATTAAGTTTATAAAACAAATGGTTTTTCAATCTTTAAATCTTAACATTGTTAATCCCATCAAGGGAAAATTGTAGCTAAACGAATTTAAATGGGGCTTTGTGATTAAAGGAATCAAATTTAAATATACTTTGTCAATATTTAATTGCAAATTTATATTTCAATGGTGAGCACTTTATGTTAACGAGATAAGCCGGTTTAAGATTAAAGAATTAAAAATAAGCTTTATAAACTTAGTTAAAGAATAAACGGAAATTTAATGTGGATTTAGAGAACTAGGAGTATATAATTTAGCCAAATTCAAAAGGGTCTACTTTCTCTATATTTCTATTAGGGTTTGGGTTTAGCCTTTGGGAATAAGGAAAAAATAAAGAAAAGTGACTTCTAAATTCAAACACTGTTTACTACAGCACTTAAGAGGGAGTTTCTGAGGCAGTTGGTTTTTGGCAGCACCAGTGGTAGTATCAAAGCCGAGGCGGTCGGAGAAAGGGCCAAGCTCGGACAAGGTTGCCGATGGTGAGTTTCCAACCTCACTTAACGGCAATGAAGTTGGAAATGATCACACCTCCACACATGATCACAACCGAGAGGGAGAAACAAAATGAAAGAAGTAGCTTTATGAGAGAAAAAAGTCCCAAATTAACTTCTCAGGAGAAGCTCCTTTAGACTCAGAATTCATTCCTCTCAAACATGTATCCAAACACCAGCCAAAAGTCAAAATGCATTCTACACCCCCAAAAGTTACTTTTCAGCATGATAACACTTACTCAAACATAGCCTATATTATTCATTCAAACAAGATGCTTCCATTAGGAGGATATCTATGTTTAAGGAGGAAACAACTTCTCTAAGTTTAGCTTAGCGGTTCTGTGGAGCGTCAAAGATTGTACACTAACAATCTCTCAAGACATTTGTTCGATCACAATTGAAACCATCGATTTGCCATGGGAGTTCGCACGGAAATGACCTTTTTTTAGGCCAAACAATACCAAACAATGAATCAATAGCGTGTCTATTTCTTACTTTGAGTGCAAGAAAAGAATATGAATCCAAAAATACTTATATACCAATATATATTGTTATATAGCATTTGTATATTTAATAAATGATGTTTTTCATAACTCTACTCAATATATATGGTCATATAGCATTTATATTGCCATCCATGGAACCCAGGATTCTCTTTTTCAATTAATTCAAAAAGGGTCATTATCATTTGGCATAGAGCATATACATCATCCAAAACTAATTCAGCTTTCATGTTCTCAGAGACACTTCGCCGGTCTCAAGACTCCTTAAATAAAATCTTATTGGCTACTAACAAATAGAAGTATTCTACAACGACAAAGATAAATCAGCCACTCCTTCACATATTGTTTGCTAAAGATTGCCATTATGATGAACCAGAACACACTATCAAATGAATTTGTCGCAAACCAAGTACCTGGTGAACAAATCGCTCTGCATTCTTCAAATTGCTCGTTCTAGGGTTGTATGGAATGGGAAAATGGACAGCAAATACCACAAGGAAAATTATGCCTCTTAATCATTTTCTCTTTCATGCAGTAACTAACAGAAACTTGTAACGTTCTAAGCACAAAAATTGAGCTTCTTCATCACTTTGGCATATGCTATAGGGACAATGGCAGGTTTTCTGAGTCTCCATTTTGATTTCTTTGACTGCAGTTGACACCAGAAAATTATCAGTTTCAGGTGTGGCGCCTGGACCGTCATGGGGTATATTCATATGAACAAAATGACTATCATTTGCCAAGTCCAACAATGAGGGAAATGAAACAACGAGTTGGTCTTGTTGTTGAAAAATTTTGTTATAATATGTGAATTAGCTTTAATCAATCATCAAATTTGTCTACTGAACCACATTTATCAATATTAAGTAATTATGTTCAGCACTTAATTAAAATGGATTAGGTCTAATAGTAATCATAATAGTTTGGGATATTTGATTATGTAATATGGAAAAGACTCTAACTCAGACCAATTTTAGAGTCAGTGATCCTTTTCAAGGCATTTTTGTAAATGACCACTCTTAGCCATTTATATGGGGTCCTTAAACTTTTTGTCCCAACAACATAAATCCTTACTCTTTCTGGTTGATGAGGGCTGTAGCATAAGTTGTAATAAATCACAAAAAAGTATTTAGTCATTATCTTTGTACATGTTTTGATTTGTTTATTACAAGTAGTTGGGGAATGCCATTCATAATAATTCCCAAGCCAATATTTAGGAAGCATTATCAACTTTCACCCCTCCCATTACTTTTCCTCTCCTATCCTTTTATCACAAAGAAGTGCAACAATGACACTTAGGAAGATTAATGTGTGCGTGCAGTTGTGCTGGGACCTGGGAGAATTAAAATACTGGCATCAAATTAGTCTTCCATTATTCAAAACTGAAAGAGGAGCCAGTGGTGTCACAGGTCACTGGTTACCTTCTCAATTTTTTACCATACAAGGGCAAGTGAATCAAGGAAGCACTAACGCAGCAAGGACAATAGACTTTGACTTTAAGTCTTACAAGATCATATACCGAGGAGAAAGTTACAATTTTTGTCCATTCAAAGGATTTATTTAAGAAAAATGTAATATATTCTACATTCATGCATAGAGATTCTAGGGACACCAGATTTTCAGGCCCAAAGATTTGTTAAAAAATTAGTATGATATAGTAAAGATAGTTTTTACGAATTTATTTGCACCTCATATGAAGATGTTGATGGAATTCTGAAAATAGGTGTGATCTGATTTATTTGGTGCGTCGAGAATTCACCATGATTATAAGGATGCTAGAATCTAGAGAGCGTCACCAGGAACTCACTTTCTAATATCAAATGAAGTAATGAACTATCAAATATCTTAAGAGCTTAACCTATCAAAGGATAAGAAAAGGGCAAACCTTCAAATGAGCATTGTGCCGCTTGCCCTCCTTCCAGCGCCTGATTGTCCCATCATTCAACAATCTGAACCTGGACTTGTAAGACCTATTCCATAATGCAAAATCGCTGAACACGAGATGCTATATGAAAAGAAACTACAAAAAGACGCAAGTGTCAAGGTGAAACGCACGAATAAAATTTCATCTTGAACTTCTTAATCTTGGAAGTAACCGGAGTCATTGGCTTTCTTCTCTTCTTCCGCTCTCTTGAAGAAACGTACCGAACTTGAACCAACTACAATTTAATATAAGAAACTAAATGCCGTCACAATAACGATCAGAGCGACACCACGAAACTGGCTCAATATATAAAATCAATCAAAAGCAATTAAACTCTAAAATGGGGGGAACTTTGCAACTGAGAAATCAACTACACATAAGCACAACATATATATAAATTTAAAATTCCCAAATCGAAGTCAGTGTGTTCTTCTGAAGCATTTTTCTCATCATCCAAACAAAGCTCAGAAAAGAAGGGGGATAAAGAATAGAAGCCTGAGATCAATAACTTACAGAGGGAGGTAAAGGAGAAGAGGGAAAGGCGTGAAGAGCCAATGTAGGATAGTGTGATGAAGATGCATTGAAGAGGGGAGAAGGAAGCCGATTAAAGGAAGAAAACTGGAGAGGATGCGAGGAGTAGTGAAGCAGACGATGGGAAGATGATGAAGCAACAAGAACTTGGTGAGAGTGAAGGGCCAAAGAGCGAAGCCGGGAGCAACATCTGAGCATCATCGCGACGTCAACGGCAGAAGGTTTCGGCCACGGCTTTCGCCGAATTGACACCCGCAAAGAAGGGATTTAGGCTTCGAGTCTTCGACTTGAGGATCAAGATTTGGTTTCCGCCATTACAGAGTGTCTGGGCCTTCATTGCTTCCTAGTCCTTTAGACTCCATAATGAAATGATCTTTCATTCTGAAAAGCCCAATCTCCTCCTTTAACAAAAACAACTCGCTAATGGAATATATTAAAATGTAATATAATACCATTGACTCTTAATATAAAAAATCAGTTACTTTTTTAAAATATATTAAAAAATTTAATTTAATATTGTATTTATTATTTTTTTCAAATAATATAATGACATATATAAGTAATTTAGAATATGTGTTCTAATTAAGTAATTTATTTTTCTTTTTTAATTTCTCTAAAAAATCAACTATGTCATTTATTAAGGATGTGAGATAGTAATAAAATCATGAATTCATACTAATGATAATGATAATAATGCTTTTTACCTAAAAAATTATGAGAGTAGTAATAATAATACCACATTAGGCTCTCTGACGATTTAAATACAAAGTCTCAAATCTTAGGTGAGAATGTAGAAAGCATATGTGAAAGACTTATCTAACTTGACAAGTTCTGAGGATGAGAAGAGGCAAGAACCATTCACCTGTTAGATTAGGAGTTCAAAAATACACTCAACCTTTGTTTGGTCAGCTGCCAGAAACTTTAGATTCCTCTTTATTTCCTTCTTTCATTCCTCCTTTTCTTTTTGGTCATTTCTCATAGTATATGTTAACACAATTTTTTTTTACCGAAGATGTAATTTTATTAGCTAAAAGATAAAACTGAGAACCAGTACATCAGTAATACATGAGTCTTGGAAATACAGCAGAAAAGCCAATGCAGAATGGAAAAAATACAGGAAAGAAATTACAAGATTGGGAGCATCAAATCGTCCCCTACTTAGGGCTCGTTTGAAACCCATTTTCAAAATTTAAGTTTTGTCCAAGTACTCACATTTTTTAAAATATAGTTTTTGTAACAAAATCTAGGTTTTAAAAAGTTATTTTCTTGTTAAATCACATTCTCTCTCATAATAAATTTCCTCTTTCCTCTTTCTTTCTCTTTCCTCTTTTCTACTTTTTTTCTTCGAATTCCGTAAATGTCAATAACTTCCCCAACATATGATCACTTTTCAAAACTTAGATTTTCCCTTGGAATCTATAAAAGTTATTTTTAAACGGACTTTCAAACGAGCTCTTCATCAGCTCCAAATCGATTGGTATTTGGGCAACTAGGGTCCACACTATTACACCGTGTCTGCAGCAATCTTGGCGATAACAGCAACCAGAAGAGGTTATGGCTTCTTAACCCTCCCAACCAGGTACAGCCCTTTCTGAACTTCCACAGCAACATGATCTACTGCTAAATTCCCCTTTCTTAAGGAAAAGGAGAATAACCAGTTCGCTTCAGGTTTTGAGATATCCCAAATATCTTCTTGCAGCAAGTTATAACACTCCCATTCTCCAAAAAATTTCCTTTTTATTTTTTATACAGTGAATTAGTTCACAACTGTCAGATTCTACTATGACAAATTTCACTTGCAGATCCTTGAGCAACATCACATCTTTTCTAAGAGCAAAAACCTATGTCATAAAAGCATAATTGGAGAATACTTTTTCACCAAAAACCCACCGAAACTCTCCAATGTGGTTTCTGCACACTATTCCTATGGCAACTTTTTTGGTGATGAGTAAAGAAGAGCCATCAGAGTTGACTTTAACCTAATCCACCCAACAAGACGTCCAGAGATGCAAGCTGGGGCTTGGAGCCAGCTCCATATCACATTTTCATCTAAGTTATTTGCAACCCAGAAATCTCTAACACAGTTCCTATCATTCTCAAAAAGGTAAGTTGGATCCAATTGCATATGATTAAAAACAAAATTATTCCTGCCTTTCCAGATAAGCCACAAAAGCTAAAGAATCAAAGAAAACATCATATGCACTGGATTCTTTATTGTTCAAGAATACATCAATGCACCATTTTTTAAAACTACCAGCTATCACCTTGTCTATTTTATTGCTCAAAGAACAACCAAACCACACACCTTGAACCCCTGGCAGAAAAAGAAGGTATGTTCCAACGTTTCCTCCTTATACCCACAAATCTGACATGATGGGGAGTTTGAGCATTTTCTTTGGAACAGTGATATATTAACTGGCATAACATCTGACATGCAAAGCCAAATGATAGGAACTGTTATACCTATCCCCAGTGAATCCAATTGTCTATTTTCCATCTTAAATATTTTTTCAAAGTGATTTGATTAAGTTAACACAGTTAAGTGTTTATGACTTAAATTACCATAATTATGCTTTCCTAAATCCCACTTTACTCAATTTATATCCCAATGTCATTGAGTCCTTTAACTCTGAATAAAGTTACGGATGTGGTGCAGTTAATAGTTTAAAGTTCAATGGTACGAATACCACTAAGGATGCTTCAAATCATTTTAAATTTGAGATTAATCCATTTCGAAACTTAAAAGTGTAAATGTTTTCATCTCTTATAACAAATATGTTTTTCTAGATTCAAACTTACATTTTCCTCCTTTTAGGCATGAGTTGTTTATCACTACAAATAAATGGCTTATTAGTAATAATAAAAAATTATTGTTAATGGCACATGCAATATTTTCCTTGGTCTATTTCTTTTAATATAATCTTAAAAATATGATGCGCCCATAATTTCTTAACTAAAAAACATGCAACAACTCTCACATAATGGTGGAAATAGGATAGGATGGGTTATGCTTTAGCTATACAAGTGTGAGACTAAAATTGGGCATAAAACCTAAGATTGTATACATGTTTTTTTCTTAAACTCCAGTTTGAAACTTCGGAAAGTTTGGCACACCCTAAGGTTTTGTTAAAGATCTGCTTACAATGTAAAATTGCCTACTAAACTGTAGGCTCTAAAACCTATGTATTTATCAATGGAAGCTTTTAAATATATTCACAGCCTACACGTAATTAAACAAACAGGGTATACTTGTTTGTATGCTAGACTTTTAAAAGAAAAATTTAACTTATTTAAATAATGAAGTTTTTAAGTAGGTTTAAAGTATGATTTTTTTGTTAAATATATCGGGCCTCACCAGGATTTCACTAAGCCTAGGCCCCAGACCTGTACTAATTCCACCCTTACTCTCAGCTAAAAAAAATCTCTACCTATTTTTTTTTTTTTTGCCAACAATCTCTACCTATTTTTGTTTCTTTACCTTTTAATTACATTTTTAGAAACCTTTACCCAATAATCATTACCCGATCACTAAAGTCAAGCAATCTCATTAAAGACATGATCCGAAATAGATACATAAAACAAAAATGTTTGCACAAATTTGCAGAAATCGGGAAACCATCAATCATGATGTCAAAACCAAGATGAAGAAATCATACATGCATATAAATTCAGGCACCAAATATTATTTATATATATATATATTTATAAACAGATATGTGTGTTTACATAACCGAACGGATACAGATTCCGAGGTAAATATGTGAGAGGAATTTTATCTTGGTAAACGCAAGAATAGATTTTGGTTGCCCAAACGGGCTAACCAAACACCAAATAATTAGTAAATTTTGTGCAATTAGTGAACAAGAAATACAATTATGCAACTCCAGTTACAGTCCAAAACAGTTCTGAACCCCCAAAAAATTATGACAGAAAAATGCAACCCAATACAAGAACTCCACTAATAGTGCCTCGTTTGGTACGCAGAATTCATTTTAATGGATATGGATATAGAAATGGATGTGGAAATGGAAATGAGGTTTAAAAGTATGTTTGGTATGTCATGGAAATGAGGTATGATTTTTAGATAAAAAGACCTAAAAGCTCTTCTAAATTAAAAAATCTTTTTTTTAACTTTTAAAACTACCTAAATCAAATTAAAAAAATTTTAGATGGAATTATCAACATGGAATTGGAAATCCAAACTTTTCAAATGAAAATGAAAATCTATGAGTTTGATGGAATTGGCTTCCATGTGGAAGCCAATTCCATCATACCAAACATGCATGGATATGGAAATAAATTCCATTTCCATATCCATTCCTCCAAATTCCATCAAACCAAACGGGCCCTTAGAACGAAGCTTCAAACTCTTGAAGCTTCCCTCTGCTTCTTCAAATCCAATCCAGATGCCGCGTGCGAATCTTTCGCACTTTCTTCTGCAAGCACATGCCCCGCCGCCACCGCTCCTCCGATGTCGCTCACGTTGCCGAAAAGCTGACCCAATGTTCCCACGAGTGCAACGCAAAACGCTGACCCGAATGAAGTTCGAACCCGACCGGGGACCACCGAACCGACGGTGAAGTCTGCACACAATCCGGCGGCTCTCACCAACGAGAACCATATCGCGAACGAACCTTCTTTCCCGCTGGCGCACATTCCATCACTAATATCCTCCCGGAGGCGTGCAGTACACCGGCCGATGTCCCCTGTATCGCCCCGAAATCAGCAAGTAACCCCATTTCCAGGCATTATGATCATGGAAGAAGCCAAAACCAGAAGAGAAAATGGGTAACAGAAACCCCAGGATATGCATTTTCACGGCGTCGATTTTTATCAGATGTTGAAGAGGTTGGAGCAATGGCAGAGAAAGCAGAGGGAAGAGGAAGTAAGTTAGCCAGAGGAACAACAAGTGAAGGGGCTTGATGCAGCGTTCACCCACTATGAAAATCACTCCTCCTATAAAAATGCACATAGTTGTGAACGAAGAGAGGAAGACGCCGATTAGGCCTCCGATTGCATGGGGGTATCGGAAAATGGAAAAAGGATGGAACTTTGACGGTGGAGAAACAGAGGAGGATGCTCTGTTTGAGGATGCGTAAACGTGTAAAACGCCGACAAGCCATAAAAGGCCACTGAAGATCGAGACAAGCCATAAGCTAACGAACTCATGCTCATTGGGCTCCCGAAGCATGTGGTAGGTGAAGGCAGAGATCACGGCAGCGCCGACGGATCCCACTGCGGCGGACAGGGAGAGACGGTGGGAGATCGCTTGCCGAACGGAGTATTGTGGTTTGGTTAAAAGAGGTCCCGTGAAGGCATGAACCATGAGGCCGAGCTGATGAGTATGAGCGGCACCGGCGATGGTGCTGGCAGCAACAATGCCGGCGATGTAAGGGATGAAGATCTTGGTAACCTTGAAGAATCCAGCAGGGAAGCAGAAGAGAGCTCCAACGCCGGTGGCGGTAGCGGTGATGATGGGGTGGAGGTTGCCGTCGAGATGGTAGGAAAGGTAGCCTGAGATCGGAGCAGCGACGGCGAGACCAGTAGCCCAAGCTATTGAGGTCCATTCCAAAGAAGAGAAATGAGAACCACTCACACTAATTGTTCTGTGTAAGTTTATTGTACCTGCAATCATGTCCTCCAACTTTACATGTCATGGAAATAACTTAATTCAAATCATCAAAGTCAAGAAACACTGTATTTTTACCATATATAGTTATATACACTGATCTGATCATATACAGACATTGTTATACACAAACATATATAAAATAAACCAGTCAAAATAATGGACGATGCGACAGGTGATAATTTGGGTCAACATTCAAAATGAGGTCTGCAGATCTTCTATATATAGTAACAGTGACTGTTCAATAATTGATCGCCATATGGGTGAAGATTCTTTTTACCGATGACGATAATTGAATATCTTAATGACAAATTAAAGGTGATGACTTTTAGGCTAGAATCCGACGAAGAATTTTGCAGTTCCCATGGAGAGAGCAGCATGTAGTTATTGGTTTATTAGGAGAGACAGTGTCTTCAACTTTCCAGTATCTTGATTATCTCACCTTCTAAGTTATTCAGTTTGACATTAACAAGTTTTATGAATTTTATCTGAACTTAAATGAAAATGTATCAGGGGATTTTTCAAACAGGTTTTAAAGATTCATGACATTACGACCCCGGTTTATAAGTTAATGTATCCAGCACCTCCACACAATAGCGCTTCACTAGGCTCGGCCTTTTTCCCCACGCTTTCTTGTCTGGTAAATTTAACTACTCTCAGAAATTTATCTGACTAGAACAAAAACCAACCACAGAAATTGCAAAACCATATCCTTACACCAGGTACTAATAAATGAAGTTTTAATCCAATAATAAATAAAAAAATCAAATACTAAAGCAAAATGGTGCGTAAGAGTTTGAGAAGGAATCTCTCCTAAAAAACATACACAACTGTTCATGGTTCTGAACAAGTCAGTTGATCATAGCGAGATAACAAGAAGTAAGATAAAACTAAAGAAATCTTATATTAGCTTGTTTAGGAACACCGTTTTCCAACGATACATGTAAATTAAGACAAAACCATCTCGAAATATGTAAAAATCATTTTGAAATCCATAAAAACCATCTTGAAAATCTGTAAAGTCATCTTGAAATCCGTAAATTAAAATACCTCGCAATCTATAAATCTTTTCTCATAACGGAATTCCCAAACACATCCATATTAAAGGGTTCGTTTGAGAAAGCGGTAAAGAAGTACTTTTACACAAGTCGAGGTAAATATGTGGAGGAGATTGTCTCGTTTTACGAAAAAACACTATTGAACGTAATTTTGGGTGAGATTTAAGTATTTCCAAATAAGCACATTTCAGTTAACTACTTTTTCAACGTGATTTAAAATCTGCGAGATAAATATGTAAAATATTTTTATCTTGATTTATAGAAACATATTTTTCTATCACTCGTTTAATCAAAATAACACACTCAATAATTTTATTTAATTAGTATTCTCTCGTATTCAACTATTCATCAACCCTTTTCTTACCCTTTTTAGAGAACTCTAATAATCTTCTTGTATATTAACCTAAAGTGTAAAAACTCTAAACAGTCCCTCGTACCACTTTCTAACATCTCCTGGGTTAGAAAAACTATACTAGCTCCGTTTGAATTAGCAATGTGAAAAGCTTTCTGATATAAAATTCCTTTTGTAAAATAGCTTCTAATGCTAATCTAATCGCACACTTATTCGTAACCATGAAGAAACTTATAATAAGCCGATCTGAACAATCACCGGTACATATAATTTTGAAGTAAAATGTGAAAACAGAAAACTAAAGGAAAAAAAAACTTACAGGCCAATTTCTTTGTCGGAGCAGGTTAAGGCAGGGTGGTGGAAGTGCCAGTCTTGGACAAGGTTTGGGTGGGAAGGAAGGTGCTGCAACTGACTGATAATGAGAGGGAAAACGACAGGAACAAGGAGCGTTTGGATGAAGTAGGAGCAGAACTCGTAGAGGTACGATCCCATGGCTTCAAACTTTGAAGGCTTCTCCTGCATCACTTGGTATCCACTAAAATCCTCTGATCGGCTTCTTCTCACGACTCCGCCGCCGTTGCTTGAGCCTAAAGAAGCCCCCACGCCCCTCCCGTGTTCTGCCGCAGCGCCGACGCCGTTGGTATTTCCAGCTTCTACTGTCACCTCTGTCATGGAGAAGGCGTGTGTCTGGAAATGAGGCTGTGGCTGGAGGTGGAGGAGGGAGGAAGTCAGGAGGAGGAGGAGGAGGAGGAGGAGTGAGAGTCTGGAGAGGCACAGAGGGAAGAACCGGGTTGTAACGAAAGTTTCGAGGCTATGGAAACGCCTTGTTCGGTGAAAGTACACAAGTGAAGACAAATAAGTAGAAAAGATTATCTCATTTTACAAAAAAATATTGTTGAACGTGTTTTTAGGGTGTTTGACCGCTTTGCCAAACACCCCAACATTAGCTTATTCACTCTTGATGGCTCCCTCTTGTTTTATAGGGGTGCTTTTGGCCAGTTACACGTTTAATAATATTTTTTTATAAATGAGATAATATTTTTTACTTCTCAATAATTTATTTAGACGGAACCATTATCTTTGTGATTATTGTTGCCAGAGTCACACTAAAGCCTCAAACATTAAGGTTATGTTTGGTTTGATGGAGGGTAAAGGGAAGGGATGGAAAGGAATGGAAAGGTATAAGGTTACCTTGTTTGGTTTAGTTAAAGGGAAAAGAAGGTGAATGATTTTTAATGATGTTTTATTTGGTTTAGGAGTGGAAGGGAGGGAAGTTAATAATCAATTTACCATTTTATCCTTATATATTGATTTTTATTTATTTATTTATACAATTTATTTAAATTAGTTTCCAATCATGAAAATTAATAATTTCTTCTATTTAAATAATTAAAACAATTATTAAGGTACTTCCCTCGTCTAATTTATTTAAATAATTAAAAAATAGGTTAAAGTATACTTTTAGTCCTTTATGTTTGTGTCAGGTTTCACTTTAGTCCTTTAAATTTAAAAAGTGCACTTTTAGTCCCTCAAACTTAACGCCGTTAATCTCTCCTAACGGAAATTGCTGACTCATCAAACTTAACGTTGTTATTTTAGATATTTTTTTATTTTACATGATTTAAAATATCAAATTTACTATATTATTAAATTATAATTAAAATGTGAGTATGTTTTATCAACGTTTTATTGCACA
>JANTPZ010098995.1:0-18583 GCA_025593235.1 Vachellia pachyceras
TCCGTCGCTATTTCCGTCGCTAAATTTAGCGACCCTCTTATTAGCGACGGATTTAGCGACGGACTTTTTCCGTCGCTAAATCTGCTTTTTCCGTCGCTAAATCTGTTTTTTCCGTCGCTAATTCCGTCGCTAAATCTGATTTTTCTAGTAGTGATTTGCAATATTATAAAACAATATAAATAAATCACCTTTTTATTTCATAACGAAAATAGGTCCCACAAGACAATTTCATTAACAATATAATTTTATTATGCAACTCGAATATCAAAGGCACTTTTCACTATTTTAAATATTCAAGATCACTCATAAACATGTTACAAGCATGCACAAAGAGAGGAAAGTGGTTACCTCTCGCCAAACAATAAAATACTACCCCAGGTAAAACCTCCCCCAACACCAAGACCCTATAAACAGTCTACAAAAAATTAAATAGAACTACACATTAATCTACAACTAATCTGGGTGGTAAAAATCATTGCTCAAAAGACTTAAAATTATTATTTCAACTATTTAATATTATAATAATATTCATACCAAAATTCTAATTTAAAATTTAGGATTTTAAATATATAATCGTTTTTAAATTAGCAACCATTAATTTATTAACCAATGTAATTTAATTAAAATATCAAGAATACATTTAATATCCCAAATAAATTATTTAAATGAATTTTTAATAAATAAAGGTACACGTAGAAATTTATATCTATAAATACTCTTTTTTAAATAATTTATTTAAATACTTTCTATATATCATTAAACAATTTATTTAAACAAATTTATAATTTATTCCAAACATATATATATATATTTATTATAAATATATCTATACTCATGAATATATATACAAATACGTATATATATTTTTATTTATATATATTTTTTAACAAAAATATACTTAACTATATATACACGAATATATATATTAAATCATGTAATAGCAAGACTAATAAATTTGTTAATATTAATCTAACAATTTACTCATCAACTAATCAGTCAAAATATCAATGTATCAAAAATCATATCTTTTTAAAAATCACTAAATTCATAAAAAAATATTCCAGCTACCAGAAAAATAAATCTAACATCACAGATCATAGTTATAAAATATATATACAATTTTATGGCCTTCTACAAATAAAAAGTAAACTATACGAAAATATAAATCCCAAAATATTCTCTAATCAACATACTATTACTATCATTAGGAAGAGAAAAATATTTAGAACAACTTTCGTGAAGGAAATTTACTGAAAATAAGTCGTTTTACTTATCTAAATAATTTCAGAAGCAAAACCTTATACTGAAAAACACCCCTCCGAGATGCCTCTTCCTCTCTTCAACCCCCTCCCTTGCCGGACACTCTCTGAACGCCAAAATGGGTGTGTGTGTTTTTTTTTTTTTTTTGGTGAGATGGCAAGCATAGCTTGCAGCAGGAGGGATCGAACCCTCAACATTAGCCATGAAGGCCAGCAGCAGCGCCACTTGCACCACAAGGGTGCTGGCATGGGTGTGTGTGTTTGTGAGTACAGATGTGTGTGAAAGGTGAACATTTGAAAGAAAGGGGGTATTTATAAATCATTCCTCACGACGAGCTCTGCGGCTATTATTATTTATTTATTTATTTTAAAGCTGCAGAACACAGCCCATGCCACTGCTACACGCTGTCTCCTACACACTTAATTTTTTTTTAATGTGGGGCTGAAGGTGATGGGTCACCCACCCATCACCATCACACGGAGATAAGCAGCTGCCACACACAAAGTGTGGAAGCCTTCCCATATTTTTTTATTTTTATTTTTTAAAAGGTGATTGGGACGCTACACATTAGGTTGTTAGTAAAAAGATCCATATATTAATAGTTATATTTAAACTTGTAATCTTATAGGTTGTAAACTAACATGAACCAACCCTTCCTTGTAAAAAAATGATTATACAATGGAAAACCACTACAGAATTGGGCTATCATATCTTCTTCTTACTTCTTTTATCAGAGTAACGAATAATATATCTAAATATTTTTAACGTCTCTCAATAAAACCCATAAAACCGAGGTAGTGTTAGTTGTCTCACCAGCTACCATTATAAATATAGTGCTACCAAGCTTTAGCTCCCACCATGATAACCCATTATCCTCCCTCTGTTAATTACTATATAAATTCCTTATTTGGTGACTATGGCTAAGCCTAAACCGTTTTTGCCAAGAGATTTAGAGTTCACCATGAGGAGGAGCCAACCGGAACTCGTAACTCCGGCGAAGCCTACTTCTCACGAGGTTAAGCTACTCTCAGACATAGATGATCAGGATGCTCTCAGATTTCAAATCCCAGTGATACAATTTTACTCCCACAAGCCTTCCATGGCAGGATACGAAGACCCAGCTTAAGTTATGAGAAGGGCACTTGCGCAAACCCTAGTCTTTTACTATCCATTTGCAGGTAGACTGCGGGAAGGACCTGGTCGAAAACTTATGGTTGATTGTAATGAAGAAGGAATTATTTTCATTGAAGCTGATGCTGATGTCTCTCTTCACAACTTTGGTGACGCTCTTCAACCTCCATTTCCCTGCTTTGAGGAGCTTCTTTATAGTGTTCCTAGCTCTGAAGGAATAATTGATTGTCCCCTCTTGCTCATTCAGGTCTACTTATATATATACATATACATATATATATATATATATTATCTCTAGTGATTACTGATTAGTATATGAGCTAATATATTTTCTTTTGTGTAGATTAAGGAAGCTAATTAAATGCATTCTTTCGATGAATTTATTCACACATATCATTAGATTATATATCAATTTATAAGTTAAGTAAATTAGTTTACAGAAAAATAATGAATATAAACATTTTAAAGTAATGTATTTAATTTCCTTAATATCTTCTAAAAGAAGTCAAGTTGCTAGTGGACTAAGAACTTAGGGTGGTGTTTAGTTATTTATTTCACCTTGCTTTTGTGTACATATGTTTGGATTAGCTTTTTAAAAATAACTTGTAAAAGAAAGTGATAAAAATGTTTTTTAAACAATATATCTCTAAAACAGTAGAAAAAGAAATAACTTCTAATTATGCCAAAATAGATTATGGAGAATTCGGAAGTGTTTGAATGACTCGTAGAAAGCCATAATTTTGATGTTTAAAAACTATTTTAAAATTTGAGAGGTGTTTCTCTCCTCACACCAATTCCTCCAACATGTACGAATGTTGCCTAGTTTTCCCCCCTTTTAACAATAGGTTACACGTCTCAAGTGTGGTGGTTTCATTTTCGCTCTTCGCTTGAACCACACCATGAGTGATGGTCCTGGTATTACTCAATTCCTCAAGGCCCTATCTGAGATTGCAAATGGTGCTCATGAGCCTTCAGTTCCTCCAGTTTGGTACAGAGAACTGCTAAATGTGAGGGACCCACCTCGTATTACATGCACCCATCTTGAGTACGATGAAGTTCCTAATGACGACGAAACAGACATGGTCCACCATTCCTTCTTCTTTGGGCAAAACCAGTTAAAGGCAATTCATTAATTGTTCCCTGATCACAACCCTACCTTTGAAGTCCTCACAGCTTTCATTTGGCGTTGTCGCAACATAGCTTTACAGCTTGAACCACACAAGAAGGTCTGCTTAATTTGCACTAACAATGTGAGAGGGAAGTCGAACCCTCCCTTACTACCACAGGGTTATTTCGGCAACGCCTTCGTGTTCCCAGCAGTCGCTACCACCTCCGGCAAGCTCTGCGGAAGCTCATTCGCGTATGCATTAGATCTAGTCAAGAGATCAAAAGCTATGGCGACAGAAGAGTATATAAAGTCTGTAGCAGATCTTATGGTGATTAGGGGAAGGCCTATTATTGCGAACTCAAGGTCTTGGCTTGTCTTAGATGTGACATGCGCTGGTTTCCAAGATATAGATTATGGTTGGGGCAAGGCAATATATGGTGGACCAGCAACAGCTGGTGCTGGAGACTTTCTTGGAGTAAGTTTCTTTGTTGCACATAAGAATGCAAAAGGAGAGGAAGGCATCGTAGTTCCAATTTACTTGCCATTCAAATCTATGATGCTATTTCTCGAGCAGATAGAGAAGATGCCAGTTAGCAAACTATAATATAATAACTAGATTGTGCTTTCTGCTTCATTTTGACTTTCATGATGGCGAGTCACAGTAATTAATGTGTTGATTTACACGCATATGTCCACATCTGTACTCTAGTTCAAACCTACATGTGTATTTTTGTGATGCAGTGTGTGTTTGGGAATCCGTTAGGAGAAATGATTTTACAGATTTTTTAGATGATTTTACGTATTTCAAGATGTTTTTAGCTTGATTTACGTACACCGTTGGAAAAAATTGTTTCTCAAACATGCACGCAGAGTGCATGAATGCAAGAGGTTGGAAGCTGTAGACATATTGGTGCATTGCTTTGGAGATGTTAGGTTGCCGCCACCTCATCGCTTGCGGCCACCTCTCTTGCCATATGCCACCACCGATTAAGAAATTTTTTGTTGTTGTTAAAAAACGATTGCATCGAAGAGCTTGAGTGTCGTTTGCTTCTCTTCTATCCCTATGTCAGGCTGTTAACTCCATTGCTATGACCACACTTTCTGCTCTCCGACTCGCTCACTTCCTAGGTAGAAAGAAACAAATGTGAGATAATTAAGATAAGTTACTATTTACTATCGTTGATCATAAAAGTTAATTGATCTTTTTAAAAGATTAAAAATTTAAATTACTTGTTTAATTATAAAATATAATATGAAATATTTATGTATAGCATTAGATACATCAGTTTATAAGTTATGTAAAAGAAGCTGCAAGGAAAGTTTAGCATTGGTTAACTCTCCTCAAGGTAATAATAACACGTGAAATAAAAGAAAAGTAACATTGTTGTTTATAGTTTCATATCTTGTCAAGTTATACGATAATTATCCTTCTACTAAAAATAATCTTGTTCTAGGTATTTTACCACTGTATCCAAACACGTTGGTTAATATTATTTATTAAATAAAATAAGTGTCACATATTATAATTGATAGATCCGATCCTAACCCATATATTTATTCAAGACCCTAAAAGAG
The DNA here is from genome assembly GCA_025593235.1 of Vachellia pachyceras. Lineage (NCBI taxonomy): Eukaryota > Viridiplantae > Streptophyta > Magnoliopsida > Fabales > Fabaceae > Vachellia > Vachellia pachyceras. The sequence continues at coordinate 5,075 of JANTPZ010098995.1, forward strand.
TAGAGAGAAGCCTAAGTTGATAAGGAAGTGAAACTTGGACAAGAAAATTTAAAAATCCCACATAGGAATTTATAGTTATACCTATTTGGGTCTCACGTGATAATACTATCCTTATTATAAACACATCATAATAGTTCATCCAAATCAATGAAGTTAATAAAAATTAGTTATTTCTCACATCAAATTAATCTTAAATTAAATAAAATTTTTAGATTTACGCATATTAAATATAATTTTAAAGGAGATAGCAAATACAAGGAGTCACATTATTAAACGTTTTTTATGGATAAAATGAACAAATAAACAATAATTGCCCTAGAAACGACTTATGTTATGACCCCCAAAATTTCTTTCTAAACCTACTCTTCTAATCTTTTTTTTATAAGCTACTTCCAAAATATTTTATACATATTAAGGAAAATTTAAAATTCATTAACGTTACCTTAAAATTTGATAAATTTCCAACCTTATCACTATATAATATACATTATACCCTATGAAAACAAATTCAACATAACAATAATGAAAGGTAAAATTTTACATTTAAATAAAAATAAATTATGTAAACTATAAATTAGTACCGAAAGATTAACTTGTGGGCATGAAGGAGTACAGCTTTTTATAAAAAGGCAACACACATAACTGTGTTGATGGTTTCCTTTCAAAATGGATTTTAAGCATAAAACCGATTTCAGTCTTTAAAAATTGATTTAATCAAAATCGGTTTCCCTTCGCAAATCGATTTTGTGCCATCGTTCTGCTTCAAAATGTGAATTTCAAGCATAAAAAATGGGCTTCATGTCTACTTTCAGTTTTCATATAAAAGCTTCTCAAATAATCGATTAGAATTTAGCCTTTCAGTGAGTTTGGTTTATACTTTTCATTTATTTATGAGCTTACTTAAGGTCTTATAAGTCTTGAAGTGATATATTAATCTTCTACAACAAAGTGTAAGGGAAAACTGGTAAATTATTCAAATCTAAAGTAGTTGAATGAACAACCATTCATAATCTAAAGTAGTTGAATGAACAACCATGCATGTATTCATAATCTTAATATTGTTTTTCTTTAAACCAATGATCTTGACTTTTTTAATTTATCAATGTGGTGTGGGGCAAGGAAATATTGCTTGATGAAATTGCAGTCCAGTTTAATGAATTATAATCGTTTCTAAGTAATCTATCCAAACTTGAAAAAAGTATAAATAAATTGACAAAATATATTTTATTGAGGAACTTACGGATATATAGAAAATTTGTTTTGAATATTTGAAGTTATAAAATAGCCGCCGACTAAACCTATATCGTTTAGAAAGTAACATTCTATGGGTATTATATTCTCTCTTGATGATCATGAAAATAAAATAGTTAAAAAATTGACAAGTCTCTATGAAAACTATTATATTAAATACATATACCGCTTCTTTTCACAATTGAAAAGACAAATGTTGCTTCCAAAGTCAAATTTCAATACGAATACCAACAACAGCAGCGAGACAGCTTCTTTCTGATGGCTTGTATACTTCAACGTTTAATCTGTTAAATATTATTTGGGTTCAGAGACTCTTTCTAAATACACAAATAACGTTTAAATATTATTATTCTTCTAAAAAATAATAAATTTTTCTTTATGACAAATAACTTTAACTGTATTAATAATCCACACCTTCGTCTCACCATCATCCACTCCCATTGATCAGCTTCAGCTCATGAACTGTGTAAGTTATCTCAGTTCCACCTTATCCTCAACTTTGAGCATTCTTGTTTGCTGTTCTTGTGCAGATTGAGAAGATTCTTCAATGCGGCTGATACACAGATCCAAATCTTTATTTTTTTTACTGTTCGTCCATCCTCTTCACTCATCTCTCTCTCTGTTTTTTTTAATTTTTTTTTGAAATCCACTTGGAGTTGGAAATACCTTTTTTTTGCCGCATAAGATGACTCATATTAGTCATATAGATGATAGGGATGATAATATAAAAATTGAAAGGATAAGTGGTTGGCATCAATTGGTAAAGGTGCACGCGCACATCCAAAGCATTTGATCCGGCCACAGTTGAAAGTATAAACTTGTCGTTGTCAAAGGCCTTGGAAATGAATCAAAACACTTTTGATTTCCAAAGATTACATTATAGGGTGTAACCCCATGGTCGTTTTCTATGGAGTCTCATGAGCAAATGGCTTGATTAGCTTGTGATTAAGTTTGCTTTAAAGATGGAAAATCGTTTTTGATAGTAAAACTCTTATCGAAATTGGAATGCAATACTAACTTTCTTTTTGGGTTTTTGGATTGCGGGAATGCAACAAAAATAGAATGGTCAAATGCAAAAACTATTTGATGATGAATTCCCCTTGGAAATAATTTGGGCTATCATAGTTCGCAAAAGATAAGGTAAAGCAATAGTTTCATACTAAGTTTCATAATTAAAACCCCAACAACTCGCTAGGTCAGAAATTCCATGTAATAAACTCCATCCATGAAAACATTTAAAAACACTTAGAGTGTATAGAGAAATTGTTAAGTGAAAAATCTAATTCAAAACGTTGTCATCTCAAATATCAATCACAACTAGGAAGATAAAAGAGAGTAATAAAGATTTTATTGAATAGGTAGAAATGAGACTTCATACTACCAAGTCAAACACAAAGCAATTCAATACACTAAGTAATCCAAGTTTGGTACGACTGTAACCAAGTATTTAAATACAAATTACTAGTCCTAACTCAACAACTAAATAATCTATGATAGAAATATAGATTGAACTAATACTCCACTTGTGAAGCCCTTGAACTCAAGCCTTCTCCATCTCCAAGAGGAAGGGAAAGGTTTAGCTACTCATGATGGGCAGCTTAGAGCTCTGGGTGGAGAATAGATATGCATGATGGTCTGAAAGTGAAGAAAATGAGGTGGTGGATAGGGTTGTGGATGAGAATATGAGAGAAGAGATGAAAATGATGTCCAGAGTATGGCTGCTGCATCCCCCTTGTGCTTTCTTCGAAAATTACCCTAAATATGGTTTCTTAGTCATCCTGGGTCAGATTCATGACTGGGTTGGTTATCCATTTGGAGCCTAATATGGTTACTGATGCACAATATTCGCCATTACAACCTCTCATGAGAGTTCCTTACCTGCATGCTTGAGTTTTGGCAGCGGCAAAAGATGATATGCACCGAGGGAAAATGTTCCAAAGTTGCTTCTGTACATTCTTTGTTAGAGTTCTTGAAATGAAATAACAATGATTTGAAGTACAATGATTTGTAGCAAAAAAACCAACGACTCTTGTTTCCAAATTTAGCTCAAGTAAGGCCATGATGGGCCAAAATTGCATTAAATACTTTGAAAATTTAGGCAAAAGTAGTAAGAAAATATAGCTCAATCAATGTTGGAGCTTCGATTCCTTAAGAAGGCAAACTTTTAGATTTATTAGGTTGCGACATATGACAGTACGAGGTGGCAACATGTGGTGTAGGTGAGGTGGCATATATGTGGTGACACGTGGTGTGCAAGGGATGGTGGTGATGTGGCAATCACCAGAGTAAATTATTATTATTTTAAATAACTGTGAAAGTATTGGTGACGAAAAAAGGACGCTATCAAAAGAACCCTTTTTCTTGCATATGAATTTTTGAAGAATATAACACTTTCAAAATGAAATTCACACATTTATCTTTTTTTAAAACCAATTTCCTTGACTTATGAACTGGTTTATAATATAATGATATTCATAAGTATTTCATATATACATATATAATGTACAGTAGTTTATTTATCTTCCTTAATCTCTAAAAAAAAGTCAACTAGAGATTATATTAAAGACCTAAGGTAGCATAACAAGAATGGAGCCGCTTGCTTTATAAAGTTGAAAAACTAAATTGAAATTGGAAAAATGACGGATGAAGTACATCGAAAATAGTGAATCATAGAATGGTGATTCAAAATTTAAAATCCTAAATTGATGATAGTTCCTCATGCGTCTTTAGAAAAGTTTAAAAGAAATGACCTAAATGACTTTGTAACCCATAAAGGAAGCACTTTACGATGTCTGATTTAGCGAGAATGTGGTGGACTTCATTCGAATGAACAATGGGTTCATTCGAATGAAAGCCACTTTTAAACTGCACAAAAAAGGGTGCGGTGTAGAAAGTATTGGACTTTATTCAAATAAACACATGGGTTCATTCAAATGAAGTTCACTTGGTTTAGAAAAGTAGTGAACTTTTTAAACCTTTCTTCTTAAGAGGCTCATTAGAATGAGACATAGACACCATTCAAATAGAAAGCTCAAACCTTTCTAAACTGAACATAGTAAAAACAGTTTAGAAAGTGAACTTTCTAAATTGTTGTTATCAAATACAGTTTAGAAAGTAAATATGTTTACTCATTTGAATGAGGAAGTCCAAATTTATACCTTGATGAAGTTGATGCACTTATTTGAATGAGTTTTGGAGCTCATTCGAATGAGACTTTCTAAACCGTTGCTAATGAAATACGGTTTAGAAAGTGAAGAGGTTTCATTCATTCGAATGAGGACTGTAACACTCATTCGAATGAAAAAGTCCAGATTTGTAGCTTGATGAAGTTGAGACTCTCATTTTAATGAGTGGTGGAGCTTATTTGAATAAGACTTTCTAAACCGTTGCTAATAAAATATGGTTTAGAAAGTAAATATGTTGCACTCATTTGAATGAGGATGAGCACTTATTAAGAAAATCTAACTTCAAAAGGTTGTAGCCTTTTCATTTAATCTCAAAATTTGATAAATGACCTATGGTTAGAAATTCCTCATTCAAATAAGTACAACATGTTTACTTTCTAAGCCGTATTTAATAACAACGGTTTAGAAAGTTCACTTTCTAAACACATTTTTATTATGTTCAATTTAGAAAGATTTGAGATTTCTATTTGAATGGGGTCTATGTCTCATTCGAATGAGCCTCCTAAGAAGAAAGGTTTAGAAAGTAGTGAACTTTCTAAACCAAGTGGACTTCATTCGAATGAACGATGTGTTCATTCGAATGAAGTCCACTACTTTCTAAACTGCGCCCTTTTTTGTGCGGTTTAAAAAGTGGCCTTCATTCAAAAATGAACCCATTGTTCATTCGAATGAAGTTGACCACTTTCGAGACAAATCAAACATCGTAAAGTGCTGCCTTTATGGATTATAAGGTCATTCAGGTCATTTCCTTTAAACTTTGTTAAAGATGCGTGAGGAACTATCATCGCTATGAGATTTTAAATTTTGAATCACCATTTTGGGATTCACTATTTTCGAGGTACTTTATCCATCATTTTCTACATAGGTCTCTCCGAGTAGTCCAAGTTGTTTGGGCCGATATTAACTTCATTTTTTCCCGCTCGGTTTTTGAACCTTCACCTCGACTAATTCGGACCCGACCCACGTCGCGCACGTGGAAATGGTGGGTGAGTCTCCCAACTGTGGCTACTGCATACACAAGGAAGCTAGAACAAGCCACTTAACACTTGATCCAACCAACTGTTGGTTCACTTTTTCCCGTTTAAACATATGTTTCATAACAAATATGTACAAAGCACTGTCGAGCATCTCTCATTAAGGGCCTATACCTTAATTTACTATATTGTACGTGCTTGTTTGGAAAATCATTAAAAGAACGAATTACAGATACTAAGGTAAGTATGGGAGAAAAGTTTTGTCTTGACTTGCTTGGGAATGCATTCCAAAGCGTTAAAATGCATTCTTAAACAAGCACATTATAAAGGATTAGCCTATTTTGATAAACTCAATTCCTATTGGCACTTCACTTATAAAATATGGTCACATTACAGGGCACACATACACTTTGTATTAATTTATGAAGAGCCCCTAAAAAATATTTCAGGATGTGTGGCATGTTAAATATGGGATATAAATGGAAAAAAAAATATTTTAGGGCATTTTGTAGATAAAATATTACTTTAAAATATTGTGCACTATTAGGGGAAAAACAGCTTAAGATGTTGAATACTCACTACAAAAAAAGGCTGCATTAGTAGCGGCTTTTCTATGCATTAGTAGCGGTTATAACCGTTACAAATACATGTTGTAGCGGTTATAACCGTTACAAATACATATTGTAGTAGTTAGGAAAACCGCCGCTAAATTCACCCTAGCAAGCCAATTAGTGGCGGTTAATGAGAACCACTGTTCACATGGAAATAACCGCTACTAACTTTTGCAACGAATAATTTGTAGCGTCAAATAACCGCTGTTAATATAGTCAAAAAATGAAATTTGAAATTTTCCCTCAATTATTAGCAGCGGTTTCATAACCGCTACTAAATTTCCCCTTCAAAATTTCCCTCCTTTTTTGGCCCCTTTTTTGCAGCGGTCTAAAACTGATGCTAAATTTTCGTCCTTATTTCAAACGTTGACAAAATTCCCTCCAAATTTTCCCTCCATTTTTCGGCCACTGTTTTTGTAGCGGTCAGAAAGCATTGCTAAATGTAATTTTAGAAAAAAAATAAAAAAGTAGGCATTAAAAATCACTTATATTTGTGGCAGTTCTAGAACCGCTACTAAATGTTATAAAATTTTAAAAAAATAATAATATAATTAGAAAAAATAATTTATTAGCGAAGTTAATAAAATTTTTAATAATATTATTTAAAAATTAGTAATATTATCAACAAAATTAATAATATTTTCTAATAATATTATTAAAAAAGAAAAAATAAAAAGAATGAATACACATAATTAATATAAAAACAGAGTTAGCAGCGGTTTATGTCACTGTAATTTACGGCGTTTTTTACATTCAGCAGCGGTTAAGGTTACTGTAATTTGCAGCAGTTTTGAAATCAACAGCGTTTTTGAAGTTCAGCAGCGGTTATTAATTTCCAACTTAAAAAAATACGCACCTGTTTTATTTATTTATCTTCATCAGCTCTAACAAGTGATAAAGCTTCATCTCTTTCGGCTAAAAAGTTTTCAAAAGTAGTATGCTGGAATGGCTCCGCCTTATGTGGCAACTATTCATCACTATCACTCATGTCATAAATATCTTTTGGCTTGAGATGAACAACCATACTCCAACCTTTATGTTTCGGATCTTCGACATAAAAAACTTGCTGTGCCTCTGATGCTAGAATATATGGTTCATCGTCAGCAGAGTCACCTGTGTGAATGAGCCTTGAGAAATTCACAGATGTCATGCCAACTCATCTGTGGTTATACCATAAGTAGTTGTTGTATTTGCCCAGGAGCACTTGAAAAGCGTGATGGTGAATTGACCCTGGTAATTCAATTATATGATGTCAACTAGCTTTTCATAGTAGGGGACACCTCCAATACGCATGTCACCATCAATGGAGCTCGCATAACTTCTTGTACCGAATGTCCCAAAAACCCCAGAATTTTGGGTGACAGATCCTTAATCGCGTGAAACTGTACAGAACTTGAAGCCATTAACGTTGTATGCGGTAAACCTTCTCCCATATTGGAGCGGGCCAATGGCAAGAGTTGTCAAATGAACTGGGTGGGGGTTGTTGTCATTACGCATTCAACGTGCAAACCAACTTGGGAATTCTCTATGTACCCTTCTATCAACCTCAACGGACGTCCGTGCCCTGATGTGATGCTTGACATAACTTCTAAACTCGCTGGTATAATTAAAAATATATATATTAAATTAATAAGATAACATGATGGTCAATAGAAATTAAAATAATAAGATAATAGGTTGATACTGATACTTACTGAATGAAAGGATCTACTTGACTGCAGTTGATGAGTACATGTCGATGTGCCTGAAGCATCTCATTAGGAGTAAGGTTGAAGTATTGATATCCTCCAACGTTCTTCCAACTGGAGGGAACAAACTGGTTGCCGATGTTGAGGGAGCAACATCAGGGCAATCATCAACACGAGGATGACGGTTGAAAGATGTCTCGATGTCATCAAAGTACCATGAACAAAAGTTCAGGACCTCCTCCCCTATATAGCATTCCGCTATTGAACCCTCTGGCCATGCCTTATTCTTGACATATGACTTCAATTTCCCTAAAAACCTGTATAAGTTTGTTAACATAAATTAGTAACTTGGTTATATATATATATGTAAATAACGTGTGTCAATAATGTGAATGAGTACCTTTCAATGGGATACATCCAATGATATTGAACCGGGCCTCTGAGTTTTACCTCTTGGACGAGGTGTACGGTGAGGTGCACCATGACAATAAAAAATGAAGGAGGGAAGATCATTTCCAGATGGCACAATGTGAGAATTATCTTCTCCTGCAGTTGATCTAACTCCTCAGTGATAACAACCTTTGCACACAACTTTCTGAAGAATGAACAAAGCTCCACCAACACCGTTGACACTTCTAGAGGCAATGTGTTTTTAAATGCCAATGGTAGTGATTGTTGCACAATGACGTGGGAGTCATGACTCTTTAATCTAGATACTTTCTGAGACTGCAAATCGACACACCTTGAAATGTTGCTTGAATAGCCATTGGGAACCCTAATGTTCTTCAATGTTGAGAGAAATATATCCTTATTCGGCTTCGTTAAGGTAAATTTTGCTGGTTGAAACTTGTCATTGTCTGCCAAGCATCTTGTTGAATTCCCATGGATTGTAAATCCTTCCTGGCTCTTAGATGATCTTTGGACTTCCCAGATTTGTTTAACAAAGTGTACAGAATATTATCGCACACATTCTTTTCAATGTGCATAACATCAAGACTGTGACGTAACATATTTGTTTTCCAATAAGGAAGAGTAAAAAATATACTCCTCTTCCGCCATTGTTGAACCGGGTCACCTTCCAAAGTACTACGTGGTCTCCTTTCGCCTCATTCTAAATTATCATTTTTCCCAAAATCAACATTAACATCAGTAAGCTGACGCAAAATATCGGAACCACTTAACATGACAGGTGGTCATCTTCTTTCATGTGTTCCATCAAAACGTTTTCTTTGCATCCTAAATTTATGCTTGCCATCAAGAAATCGGTGATGTCCAATAAAACACCACTTCCGACTGTGTGGTAGGCGTAAGGCTCCGCATCAAAGTTACATACGGGACAGGCGAGGCCAATATGCACGTTCCATCCAGATAAAGTTCCAAGACCCGAAAAGTCACTTATCGTACACATCAAAGCCGTACGCAATTTAAACAGCTCCTTATCATATGCATCGTATGTCTCAACCCCGTCATTCCATAATTCAACCAACTCCTTCATTAAGGGTTGCAGGTACACATTAATATCGTTGCCAGGAGCTTTCTTTCCTGGGATGATCATAGACAAGATGAATGAGTTTTGCTTCATACACATCCAAGGAGGTAAATTGTATGGAACTAATACCACAGGCTAAATACTGTAACTTGTGCTTAGGTTCCCGAAAGGATTGAATCCGTCAGTCACCAGAGCAAGATATATGTTTCGTGGATCCACCGCAAAATCTGGAAATTCTTTATCAAACCCCTTCCAAGCCTCAGAATCCTGCGGATGTCTTAGCCTCCCATCGGGATTAGCTTCAACAGCATGCCACCTTATGTGCTCAGCAGTTTTAGTCGAAAAATACAATCTCTGAAGTCGCGGTTTCAAAGGAAAATATCTAAGAATCTTTGCAGGTTTCTTCTTCTTATTCTTCCCCTTCCCGTTCGGCTTGTATCTCGAGGTGTTACACAGCTTGCAAATTTCTCTATCCGCATCTTGTCCCCAATAAAGCATGCAATCATTTGGACATGAATGGATTTTTTCATAGTTCAAACCCAATTTAGTGATAATCTTCTTTACATCATAAAAAGATGATGGAATCGATGCTTCAGGGAATGCGTCTAGCAAGAATTCTAATATCATCGACATTCCCTTATTAGATATACCACAAAGACAATTAATGTGATACAATTTAATTAAAAAAGATAATTTTGAGTATTTTTCACACCTAGGATGAAGAGTTTTGTCAGCTTTTTTATGAGCTCAAAGAAAGTACGAGCTTTTGCATTCCTCATGTACTGGGGTTTCAGAACTTGCACTTCATCTGTGACTATATTTTCATGAACCCCAAAAGCATCACGAAGTGCATCATTGACGGAGTCAACCTGATCCTCTTCCACTCCTATTTGTGAGAATGCTGGAGTACACTCTCTCAAGACATCACCCATTTCTCCATGATATACCCAGTTTTTGTAACTTTGAGGGAACGACTTAACTATCAAATGTTCTCTAACAACATCTTTAACATGCTATTTTTTGAAATTACATTTAGAAATCTTACCGTTAATCTTGCCATGTATATCAGCGAAATCCAAGAAAGTGTTCAATCCAGCCAAATATCGAGCGGACGTGAGAGGAAACGTCATCCATGACTTATCCATCATCACATGAGAGTTGAGCGCATTAAGAGATAGAAATTAGAGGAAGAATAGAGAATTTGGCCCAAAAACTGATTATGGAAGCTTTAAATTCATGATGGTCAACGGTCAGAAATTTGCAGCGGTTATAAACCGCTGCTAAATGAGGGATAAAAAACAGACCGTTGAACTTTGCAGCGGTTAAGACCGTTGGATATTGCAGCGGTTAATAACCGCTGCTAAACGAGAGGCAAATTTTTTTTAAAATTTTAATTTGCAGCCGTTAAAAGAGAGGCAGTATTTTTTTTTAAATTTTGAAATTTGCAGCGGTTAATAACCGCTGCTAAACGAGCGGGAAAATTTTTAAAATTTTGAAATTTGCAGCGGTTAATAACCGCTGCTAATATTTGTAATGATTTATTTATAAAAATTTAATATAATAATTAATAATTTAGTAATAATTAATAACTTTGAATATAATAATTAATAATTTATTTTCATTATAACTTCAAAATTTATTTTTCTTCAAAATTATTAATTTATTTTCATTAAAATATATTTACATATAAGTTCAAAATTTATTTTCATTAATTAATAAATAATATAAATTGAAACAATAATTAATTAATCTAATTGAAAATATTAAAAAAGATTTAATTCATAACATTAAAACAATAATTAATTCATTTAATTGAAAATTTTAAACGAAATTGAAACAATAATTAATGCACACAACTAAACTCAATTAAATAAAATTCAATATTAACATAAAATTTTAAATAAAGGAACAAAATCTGTATCGAAAATAAAAAAAGAACACACAACTAACTATCGTCTAGGGGCTGGGGATCCTCGGGTTGGGGAAGTGGGGTGGGGGACCATGCCCGGTAGCGGAGGTAGCTCAGGTGGAGGTGCGCCAGGAAAGGCAACCTGGTATGCGAGCTGCAACATGACATTCGCAGCCTGCCTCCACATCTCGAACTGGGACTGCATCTGATGTACCTGTTGCACCTACTGATGCATCAGCTCCTGCTACTGTTGCAACTGCTGCTGCATCTGCTCCTGCTCCTGCTGCAATTAGGCCTAAATGTCATCTCTATCCATCTCCCCTGGTGCGCTGTGCCGCTTAGGCCCAGATGTAGTCGCCTGGGACGCAGCAGCAGAAGAGGAAGTCCCAGCCTCATATCCTCGACCCCCATGGACAAGGGATCGGGTCACCCTGAACCCGAACCCTTGGAGTCGGCCGGGGTGCCTGTCACGCCCCTCCATGGCTACTCTCAGTGAGGAAATGGGGTCTACAGCAAACCCCTGAGACTCCCTCAACTCAGCATCTGTAAGCTGAATACGACGCTGTACTTGAAAAAATTAAATCAAAATGTTAAAAAATAAAAATATCCATAAATATTATAATTATCGAATTATAAATAAAATTTTAAATAATTAATTATACATTTACTAATCTAAAAATTAATAATAAAAATTAATTTTAAATATTATAACAATTAATAATAAAATTAACAATTAATTCAATAATTTAAAAATACTTACAATGATCTCCTCGGTCTCCTGCGTCAGGGGAGATCCATCTGAGTGTCTGTGAGTGGTCACAAACATCTCCCCGTAGGTCGCCCTCCGACCCTCCTTTAGTGCTGCCTCATCCAGCTCCGAGTATGCGACGGAGAATGGCTTTGATCCTGTCGTATGGTGGATTTTCTGCCGAGACCGACTCCTCGCAGCCTTTCTCACCACGGCCTGCTACTCCGACGACCTCCTGAACCGGACAAATCTCCGCCGCATCGACCCCGTCTGGGATGTCCGCCTCCAGCTCCTGGATGGTCCTGTCCCATCCCCCTCCTTCTGGTGGTACAGGCGACTCCGCCTGTTCTTCCATCCTTCCCCCATCTTCGAGATGGCGAACTCCCTATTCGCATCTCGTACAACAAACTTGCCCTGCAACAGATTTCAAAATTAAAGTTAGTAAATTATTTATTAATTAAAAAATATTAATTTAAATAATTTAAATATTTGAAACAATAAAAATTTTACCTTCACTTTCTCCCACACACCGTTCTTCAGGCTCTGCTGGATCCTCTTCCAGGTCTCAGCGCTGATGTCAAACTGGAGGAAGTTCCTGCCCTGCTCAGTCAGGTAGCGGTTGAAGAGCTGACCGCCCTTCCCCCGCGACTGCCGGGTGATGTCGTCCCACTCCACGACGACCCTCTGATCACTAGGGAGTTGGTGTACATCCCTCAGTGTGAGCTTCCTCGTAACGGTCGCCCCTGTCGAATCTGAAAATTGAATTTATACAATTATTTCTAAAAAATAATCATTTATTAATAAATAAATTAAATAAATAAAATATTACTAATTAAATAAATAATTAAAATTACTAAACAAATTATCTAAATCATCTTAATTAATAAATAAATTAAACACATTTTAATTAAATAATGTATTAATTATTTACTTACCCCGAATGTAGACCTCAAACCCAGTCGATCGACTACTAGAAGGGCCCCGGAATCGTTGGTCCCTCTCTATCTCCTGGTCCTCAAAATTCTCAGCCTCTTGGACTGAGATGTTGATATTGGCGAACTCGAAGTCATCGACGTTCAGTATAACGTCGCCCTCCTCCTGACCATCTCCAGCGTTACCATCTCCAACGTCGGGGAACATATGCTCCTTCCCAGGCCTCCTGCTCTGATCCTGATCAGCCATCTGAAAAAAATTAATTGGAAAATTTAGTTAAAATAAAATAAAAATTTTAATATAAATATAAATATCTAAAAAATAGAAAATATAAATTAAAAAATTAATTAAAATTAAAACATAAAAAATATTTTAAGCTAACATCTGATGTGATGCTTGAAAGGTTGAAAGTGCGAAAATGAGGGGGAGGGGTGATTTATATAGGCGCTGATTTAGTAGCGATTATTGACAAACCGCTGTAAATTAGTAGCGGTTTAGAGGAAACCGCTACCATGACCGCTACTACTTGAGAGACTTTTCATTTTTGCAGCGGTTATATTTGAAAAAACTGCTACAGATTGAGTCGAAAATCAGTAGCGGTTTCTATAACCGCTACAGTAACTGCTGCAAATGTCGACCTTTCGCTTCTGCAACGGTTTACATTTATTGAAACCGCTGCAAATGTTCTGAAGAACCGCTACAAATGTCACACCTAGATTGT
>JANTPZ010098996.1:0-13429 GCA_025593235.1 Vachellia pachyceras
ATCCTTGTCTTGGTTTTGAGTCAGACAGAGAGGTGAGGAGTATGATAATTTCCGTGGCAGAGTTGGCTTTTCAGTGCTTACAGAGGGACAAGGAATTGAGACCTTCCATGGCTGAGGTTTTGGAGATTCTCAAGAGAATTGAGAGTGGGAATGAGAAGTTTGATCATCTTGAAGAAGTGGATAGCCATTGTGCTGTGGGTATATTAAATAGCGGTCCTATTATTGATCCACCATCACCACCTTCACCGGACTATGTTGAGACTGGATTGCTGAGAAGTATCAAGTCATTGTCTTCACCTAAAGCTGTTACTGATAAATGGCATAGTGAGGCAACTACAACTCATGAAAGTGTCTAGTAATCAACCAACCATCAAGTTGTATTGAAAGACTGATTGGTAATATCATCACATAGTCGATTTAGCGGGTTTTTCATTAGATTTCTTTAGGTTTCGAGTCCAACTCCCAAAGGGAATATTTGTGCTAGGATGGGCAACCACAACCTAAAACCAGATTAGTTGGTTGATTGAATACTTAGTAAAAGGATCCGGATACCAGATAATAGTGTGATTGTATATAAAATACTAACTTGTCCTCCATGAAATATAGATTACAAAGGTTGAGGGTGCAAGTATAAATGAAAAATTCAAAGGTAGATTTTATTTACAAGAGAGAACTAGATTAAGATACAGTGAAAAAAATCTATGAATGTTACTATACGGATATGAATGCTCAATATTTATTTGGGACGTGTGTGTATGCATATTTGTTTTTAGTTTTTCTTTTTCTTTTTCTAATGTGAGCACACATTGATTTTTTTTCCCTTTCATTATATAAATACTTTGTCCTTGACCTATAGAAGAGGCTACAAAAATTTGATCCTGAAATGAGATAAGGTTCCTTTTGGGCTAAAGAGGAACATTACAAAATAGCCTTAAATAAAGCACTGATATTTGTTTGGCTACCCTTAAATAAAGCGATATTGCTTTTGATATAATATTTTTGTGGTGACATTAAATTTAAAGAAAAACTTCCGAATGCCTCTAACTGGTACACAAAAATTAGATTTTAACCCAATAATTATTGCATATTAATTCGATTCAGGGCCTCCCTAACTCGAATCTGATATGGAAGAATTGGATTTGGCTTGAAGACTTTAAATTTACACGTATTTTTATATATTGGGCGATTCTTATTTGATAGACTATCACATGTTCACAATTTTACACAGAGATTAGAGATCAATATTTAATCTAATATATTCTGATATGAAATGTATTGGTAGATGGATTGTGTTGAATGTTAGAATCCAAGCATTTGAAAAAAAAAGAATCCTAGCAAAAGGCCAATAGGAGTGCAGGATGATGAAGAGAAGACTATTTGCTTCTCAAGTACAATCATCATTGCTAGAACGTGGCACATATTTTTAGCATTATTTAATGCCTTTAGTATAACTAATTTTTAAGAAGAACCACGGTTATACACTAAAAAAAAAGAAATAATACTAGTAACATGTCAGATATTAGAAATGATAAGTTGGAGTAACTCATTAATAATTCCTAAAAATTTATCAGATATTATTTTTTTTGATTCTCTGTTTTTTTTTCTCACTTCATTCAAGACACTTATCCTCCATTATACATTTCATGGCTATGTTTGGAGGAGATTCTGGACTCCCCGAAAGTAGGTTCAATAGTATTTTTTCGTAAAACGAGATAATCTCCTCTACATATTTACCTCGACTTAAATAAAATTATTTCTATACTGCGTTCTCAAACGGATCCCATATATGTAGTGCGGTCCTTTTGGCTGATTTTGAGGGAGTCAGATTAGGACTTGCATGCAAAAAAATCATCTTCAATACCAGACGCACTTCCCAATGTCACAAAGGAAGAAAAAAGTAATCTTCTATTCATTGGTCGGTTTGACCGTGTCACAAAGGAAGAAAACAAGTAATCTCCAAAAATCATCTTCAATATCTTTTTCGTCCAATCCATTGGTCGGTTTGACCATGTCACAAAGGAAGAAAACAAGTTTCAATTTGAATTTGATGGCTTGAACTGTAAGCTTTTGAAAAAAATTTCATCCCATCCTATTCACGAGCAACATTTTCTCACATAAATTGATCATCTATATAAATAATAATTTGACTTTGTTTAAAAATTGAATAGGCCTTTTTCATTTTTATCTCTAATTAATTATACATCTGATTTATTTTTCCCATTTATTCTCATCCGTATTACACTTATCATCTTTATAAGTACAAGTATATTTAAAAGGAAGTTACATCTTTTATACATTTATTACTCTTAACTAATATTAACCATCTGATTTAAATAATTATTACTTATAAAATGACCACCCGTAGTATGAAAACTCTTTATGGGTCCAAGATTCAGAGGCCAACCTGAGATGCAAAATTTATCTTAAGCTTCTTTGCTAGAATGTTCAACATAACATTCAACAAGACCCAATTGACCCCTCTGCCTAGCCACCTACGTCGTATTTTTCTCTCTGGTCCTTTTCACCAAGTCTTGCCTGGTCATCTTCCAAGTCAACTTGTGTATCAAATAGTTCCAAGTAGGAACTAGAGCTTATGTCTTGTGGAAGAAGGCCGAAACATGGTTACTCCAAACTAAACTATCATTAGATTGTACAGTCTCTTGCTTTAGTTCTTAGTGTTCTGCTCACGAAGTGGATGATCATGGCTCTGGTTTATGAGTTTCGTTACCTCTTGATCTCTCACCTTCTACTTGTTTCATCCTTATATGGACAGGCAAGCCATAACAAGTGTCCTACATCATTTAACTGTCCCAAAAGCCATATAATTTTTATTGGATGGCCAGAAACCATATAATTACATTTATCCTGAAGATAAAGGGCAAAAAATTATATCATATTAACTCCTCATCTTGGGAGAATCCAGTTCCCTTTCACCAAGGTAGAAAGGCCAGGTTGTGGCTTAATGATGGTTCAGAATTGTACTGATGATCCAAATCCATCTTCACATAAAATGATTCAACAGGGCAAGAAGAGTGAAGAACAACTCTGGCAGCTTACCGGCGTCTTTCCACAACTACATATGATTACAGTTTTCAACCAAGATTTACACCAGTCGCTTACAATCCAATGGTTCTTGTGAGGCCTTCCACAAGAATATCAGTATTCCTCAAAACCCACCTTTGATCTCTTTTGATATCAAATATAACATATCACTCTTTAAGTGCCACCAACACCTCAATACAAACCTAAGCAGTAGTCTTCCTCCAAACTCAGCCTTGGTCTCTTTTCAGATCCTAAATATCAAGACTATGATCAAATGTGGTCACTGGAACAATGTGAGTCGCACCACTGGTTTTTCCAAACATGTCTGCCCTGACTTTGATGTCTATTGGGAAGGCTCATCCAGGCCTAAACGTAACAATAATTTTCAGAAGGTTCATTACCTAATTGTTCACATCTTGAGCTTCCAAGAAAAGACATGTCTAATAATACGGATGATCACCTTCTGTCATTCTTAAATAGTCAAGTTGTTATTCAAGTACAATTGTCTCATGATTGTGATAAGTGTTACAACCTCTTGGGAGGCCAGTGTCTTCTTGGAGCCAACAATGAGTTTTACTGTAAAATTGGTAAAAGCTTTTTGCTTGTACATACACAAAATAAATCTGATAAAAGCAGCATATATCATACTTGTTGTTTAGCTAACTTCATTTTGATGTTTTGTCTGTTAACCAGCAGTGAACACAAGTAGGGACTACAAGCTAGGATTTGGACTTGGCATAGGAGGTGATTGGCATACTTTTTTATTTCCCCATGCATCTTAACGACTTCATCATACTTTTCTGATATCTGAATTTTTTTTTCCTGCTCAAGTTTATATCAGTAACGAATTTGTGAAGCAGTTCTGAAATTAGAGAGAACAAAACAGAGAGTATGGATAGACACAGAGAAATCATTTACACTTTTATAATTGATGCTAATTTTGAATACTACTTTTAGTTTTTAATATAAGAACTAGTTACAAATTTGTGGTCGGGTATTAAGAAAATTAGTTAAATTAGTTATTTATTACAAATGTTTATTAGTTTTCCCAAAATAATATTGTAAATCATGTGTATTAAAATTATATTTTGATGAAAACCTCTTACTATGTGTAATTAATAGAAATACTTTAGAAAAAAATATAAATTTGGGGATAAAATGAATTGAGGTATCATATTTAATAACAAAACAAATCACTTATCTAGCTTCTGTACTTAGAACCGGAAGTAGCACCAGTTAAGAAAAGGCTTTTATTCCCCTTGAAAAAAAATTGAATTTAAGATGAACTAATTCCAAATTCCAACCTTTACTAGAAGAGTCACAAATAATTAGAATCACCAATACATTTCATGTATATACTATTACCATGAATTTTAAAAATAGGAGTTAGATAAGAAATTTTATTTTGATTCTAAATATAAAACCTTTCATGTATATACTACTATATATAAGGACAGGAGGTAATATCAAAATTCTTATCTTGTACAACTCTAACGCTGTGAAGCCATGCACACTTTCAACTTAAATTCCTCAGATGAATATGAAGTAACGAAGTTATCTCAATATATTTTTACTCTTCCTATTCCATTACAATGGACTATAATTGAAAAGTGGTCGGTCTCATCATGACTGATGTGGGATTTAATTTCTTCAAGTGCAGGATTATTTGTTGTACTTATAGTCATTCTGATAATTTGTCAGCTACGTCAAAGATTTTATAAGCAAAAACTTGCATCTTCAAACCTCCAAAATGCAATCAACAAACAATAATAAAAGGGTTCCTTCCTCAAATGCAAACCCAGAAAGTTGCAGAACTTACCTGGGGTTACCTCATTTCTCTAGTGAGGAACTTGAAAAGGCCACCGATAATTTTGACCGTGCAAGAGAACTTGGAACTAGAGGCTTTGGCACTGTTTACTATGGTAATTATATTGTCCCCTCTCTGTGCCTTTTTACTGGGGGAAATCACTACGAGGTCCTAAACAAACAGGGTAATTACAAAAAGTCCCAATAATAAATGAGCACATAGACTTGTTTTAATGTAATGCATTGGAATTTGTCCTTACATGCAATTTCTTGTGTGTGAGACTTTCCCTTGATTGTTACACTCCTTAAGATTTTATTGTAATTTCTCTCTGTTTTTTTTTTCTAGAAGTAGAAGTTTATGTGAGTTGAATCCGGGAGTATTACTCTGGGCTCAAAAAAATACTTGCAAATGTATTTATAAATCATCTATCAACTAGGTTCTTAATTGATTGGGGGATTTAAACTCATCACTTTGTGGGTCATGAGCTGCTCATCAACTAGGTTCTTTTCTGGGTAGAAGGTTTCTTCAAAGTGATGTTTTGCCTAAAAGAGAGAGGCTTCTTAACTTGTGTTTTAATCTTGAATGGCTAGGAATTGTGCAAGATGGACGAGAAGTTGCAGTAAAGCGCCTTTACGAGTACAATTATGGACGAGTAGAGCAGTTCACAAATGAAGTCAATATCCTCACTCGCTTACACCATAGAAATCTTGTATCTCTCTCTGGTTGTACTCCATGTCACAGTCGAGAACTTGTACTCGTCTACGAATACATTCCAAACGGCACCGTTTACTGTCATCTTCATGGTGAGCCAGCCAATCGTTGTCTACTTCAATGGCCTATCAGAATCAAAATAGCCATAGAAACTGCCACTGCATTGGCCTACCTCCATGCTTCAGACATCATCCATCGTGACGTCAAGACCAACAACATCCTCATAGAGAACAACTTTTGTGTGAAGGTTGCAGATTTTGGGCTTTTAAGGTTGTTTCCAAATGATGTCTCCCATGTTTCCACAGCTCCACAAGGGACATCTGGTTATGTGGACCCAGAATATTAATAGTGTTACCAGCTTACCAACAAAAGCGATGTGTACAGTTTTGGGGTTGTGCTTAATGGACTAATATCATCTTTGCTTCCAGTTGACATTACAAGGAAGAAAGATGAGATTAACTTGGCCGATCTAGCGTTGAAGAAGATTCAACAAAGTGCATTTGGGGAGCTAGTTGATCCTTCGCTAGGGTTTGAATCTGATAATGAGGTTAGGAAGATGATAATTTCAGTGGCAGAGCTGGCTTTCCAGCGTTCACAAAGGGACAAGGACTTGGATGAGGTTTTAAGGTTTCTGAAGAGGATTGAGAGTGGAAATAATGAGGAGGTTGATGATCATATAGAGGAAGTGGATGTTCATGATGCTTTTGGGATTTCCACATAGTGAAGCTTCATATTCTCCATCACCATCTTTACCGGATTGTGATGAGATTGGATTATTGTTGAGACTTGAGAAGAAGTACAAAATCATCGCCTTGATCTAGAATTAATGTCGCTCACAATGAGTCAGGAATAGTTCATGTGAATGACTAGTAAATTTTTTTTTTTTTTTGCCAAGTGAATGACTAGTAATTGCTTGTAGTTAAATTGAAGAATAATTTATATCCTACTTATGATAGCAATAATTAATAAAGGTTGATGAGAAGGAATATATGCTTGTACATATAAAACATAAATATTGATAAAATATCCTATGTTACATTTACCATTTATTCCTTGTGTAAGTAATGAATGTATTTCTAGTTCTTAGAAGAGTCAATTGAAATAAGGAAATGGTAATATCACAGCGAAATCAGAACAGTGTATTGAAAACAAAGTTAGTAAATAAACCGGTGGAGATGATAGTTTAAGGATTAGTGGCTTATATTGAGGTAAATATGGAATTAAACCTGATTATAAATAATATTTGGATAAAAAGCATTAGTATATTATATATAAGCATATGGAACATTCACATATAAACCATATATAATCTAAATAGAGTTACTAAATTTAAATACGGGAGACTGCTAGTTTTTTAAAAACTCAGACTGGATAAGAAAATTAAAAAATATATATATAAAATCTAACTCGTTTGAACCATCCACAACTCTCAACCGGATGTGCTAAGCTGTTGGCTTTTAATACCATTGGCGAAGCTGGAGCATCAACGAACATAATGGGCTGGGCTTTATGAAAGCAAATTCCCAAGTAGGATTCAGCTCTTGTTATATATGGATGGGCTAAGTCGGTTCATTATGAAACAGCGTTGCATTTGGACCTTTTTAGGACTTGTTTGGTAACTACTTTTGAAATCTAAGTTTGATTTTAAAACCTAGGTTTTACCTCAAAATTGAGGTTTTGTCCAAGCAAAATTTTTTTTCCCAAAAGCTATTTTGATTACAAAACCTCAGTTTGAAACCTAGGTTTTCTCTTTCATACTTTTTCCTCTTTCCTCTTTCCTACTTTTTCTCTCTTTCTCTTTCCTACCCACTTTTTTGCCTCGGAATCCGTAAAAACTAATAACTTCCCAAACATAAATCACTTTTCAAAACCTAGATTTTGCCTCGGAATCTGTAAAAGCTATTTTTCAAAGGGCTTGTTTGGAAACCAGGTTTGAAACCTAGGTTTCACAAAATTCGAGATAAAAATTAGGTAAAAATTAGGTTTTGACAGAATCCGAAAAGTGATTTATGTTTGGGAAGTTATAGCTTTTATGGATTCCGAGGCAAAAAAGTGGATAGGAAAGAGGAAAGTAAGAAAGAGAAAGAGATAAAAAGTAAGAAAGAGAAAAGAGGAAAAAGTAGGAAAGAGAAAACTTAAGTTTCAAACCTAGTTTGTAACCTAGGTTTTCCATAATCCATTCCCAAACGAGCCCAAAATCTATTCTCTAAAACCTAGGTTTTACCTTGGAATCTGTAAAAGCCATTTTCAACCTTACATCCAAACAAGCTCTTAGTCGACGAATGAGAAGAAAATTCCGGTTGAGATCGTAACATATTACATACATGTCGAGACACTTTTGTTTTGCCCGTTTGTTTTGCCCGTTTGCACAACCAATCCGAGATAACATATTACATACATATTACATCCAAACCTAGGCTCCGTTTGTTTTGCCCGTTTGCACAACGGGTGTGTTTACCGAGACACTTTTCCTCTCACATAAACTGCATCGGAATCTGTGTCCGTTTTCCCAACGGGCTATCCAAACGGAGAAAATGAGAATGCAAAATCATAGACCTTGGCATTGACTTAAATGCGCGTGAGAAGCTTTTAACGTGGAAATGGTTCTTATACTTCCAACAAGATGGTACGTGTCGCATAACGAATAAAGTAGCCTTAAAATTCGATGCAAACACTTCTCATCAAGTCTTTGGGAGTCATAATTCCAAGTCAACTGCGCATGAAGCAGTTCGAGTAGCTGATATATAATAATAATGGCAACACAGTTCAATCATAATTCATAGTTTTCTTGCTCAGGGATCAATGGCTTCACTTTATGTGTTTCCTTTCTTCTCGTTTGTTCACTTTGTACTTGTTCTTCTCTCGGCTGGGTATGGAAATGGGAAGCATCATGATGATGATATGTGTCCTGCATCTTTTAATTGTGGAAATCTTAAGAGCCTGCACTTCCCTTTCACCAAGCCTGAACTGCAACACTGTGGCTTTATCACAGTCCATGGTTGTGATGATGATCCATCTTCATCTAAAGAGATTCAACTGGAGAAGGATGGAAAATCATTACCTCTTACTAATGAGAATAATCTCATCATCACAGTTTCTGACCGAGATTGGCACAGAACCTGTGATGAAGATTTCAACAATAACATCATGTTGCCTCATTCTCCTTTGGCTTCCTTCCATACCAATCACAACGTAAACCCCCTGTATAGATGCAAAAAGCTCTACGACCACAAAATCAATCCTCCTGCTGGTTTCATACGTCATGCCTGTTCTGACTTCGATGTCTTTTATTACGACTCACACTTGCTTCATCCTACTCCTCCTCGTCCTATCGATCATGACCAGACACAAACCTATTTTACTGATTGCTCCATTCTTCATCTTCCTTGTAAGAATCTCACATATACCGAAGATTTTTCATCATTCTCATGTGAAATAGATATTGAAGTGCAGCTATCTGATGATTGTGATGCCTGTTACAACCACAAGGGAGGTAACTTCTACTGCTGCAGAGGTATATATTCACACACACACACACACACACACTCTTTACGATACATTATATATATATATATATGCTTTCCATATATATGATGAATTCCTTATCTTTCTCCATTCATTTATGTGACCTACTACTTATTTTAATTTGTACAATTTTCGGATGCAGAAACTGTCCTTTGAGGGTTTTTCTTTTCTATTTGGTGTTTTGGTGTACCTTTAAGGATGGCCTTGCCCTTTTTATGACATACACACTCATTTGTGTGTGTGTTATACTTCAACTGATTTTCCTGTTATCGTTGGCATAAACTTGGCTCCTCATACGACTACGTATACCTTAGAGCTTTGATAATTAGAACTGAGGACACGTTAGAGCTTCCTTCCATATTAAACCTTGACAAATTTGATTCCTGTCGATATTTTGTGATTGCTTGTGAAATTCGGCCTTTTCACTTACGTTCTAAAAAATGGGCGTGAATATAGGTGAAGTAAATGCTATCATTTGTAGTAGTGTTCAACACATGATTTATTCTCTCATCTCGAGCTGCAGAGAAGGAGAACAGGTTGCTGAAGTTGGGGTTTGGACTTGGGTTTGGAGGTAATGTTACGATTATCTTTTAAAAGCTTTTTTAAAGATGTCTTGAAGTAATAAGGTCAATTGTGTTCAACTTAGTTTTCAGGTACAATAATAGATTATAATTTAGAAGTGTTCATAGATAAAGTGGGGATCTTTTGTGTGTGTTGTTCAGGTTTATTGATTTTACTGATTGGCTGTCTGATCATAATTTGGCGGCAACGTAAGCAAAAAAACAAACACAAACATGCATCTTCACATGTGCAGTTGCAATCAGCAAATAATGATATTGAAAGTGGCATGGCTTGCTTTGGGATACCCGTCTTCTCTTACGAGGAGCTTGAAGATGCAACAGATCATTTTGACCACTCTAGAGAACTCGGAAGAGGAGGCTTTGGCACTGTTTATTATGGTAATTATGCATCACAGAGCAATTTTTAGTGCAATTATACCCTTAAAAGTATTTTTTTTAATAACATTTAGCACCCTAAGCTTAAAATACTAAATGTTGATTAGGGTGTTGGATGCACTCAAAATTACTTTTAAGTTACTAGTGCTATTAAAAAAGTACTTTAAAATACTAAATGTAGCATAGGATATTAAGTGTTACTACTTTCAATTCTAATTATAAAAGCTAGACAATTATTTCATTTTGATTCTAAATATAAGATCCTAATCTACATTATCTATCAAATCTATAATTTTTTCTTAAAATATTCATATAGATTGCATATAGCTAGCAAGGAAGTTTCCATCGGAAGATAATTTACATGCTCATGATTAAAAAGAATAATATTAGGGAAACCAATTCAAATTTATTAGAAATAACTAATTTCACTAGTTACTTTACTATCCACAGATTATTTAATTATCTAAATCTTATACTAGTTATTCCATATTTCACTGATTTTCCTGCATGATGGATGATGTACTAATCCTTTCTTTAATGAAACAGATTATTGATGAGCTTGTGTTGTTGATGTGCAATAACCAGGAAAAACTGGTTATTCCACGTTGCCTATCAAATTTATAATTTTTTCTGAAAATATACATATAGATTGCATATAGCCAGTAAGGGAGTTTCTATCGGAAGATAATTTATATGCTCACGATTAAAAAGAATAATATCAGGAAAACTAATTCAAATTTATTAGAAATAACTAATTTCACTTGTTACTTTAATATCCACGGATTATTTAATTATTTAACTCTTATAGTATATTACGGGATGGAATATTAAAAAATTCTTCATGATGGATGCTGTACTTAATCCTTTCTTTAATGAAACAGATTATTGATGTGCTTGTGTTGTTGATGTGGAATAACCAGGAAAACTGGGAGATGGACGTGAAGTTGCAGTGAAGCGACTGTATGATCATAACTACAGACGAATAGAACAGTTCATGAATGAAGTAAACATCCTAACTCGCTTGCGCCATCGAAACCTTGTCTCTCTCTATGGCTGCACTTCTCGCCATTCCCGAGAGCTTCTTCTCGTCTACGAATACATCCCAAATGGAACCCTTTCCGGTCACCTTGATGGTGAGCTAGCCAATCTTAGCTTACTTCCATGGCCTATCAGAATCAAAATAGCCATAGAAACTGCATCTGCATTAGCTTACCTTCATGCTTCTGACACAATTCATCGAGACGTCAAAACCAACAACATCCTTTTAGACAACAACAACTGTGTTAAGGTTGCAGATTTTGGTCTTTCTAGGTTGTTCCCCAACGATGTCACCCATGTTTCTACTGCTCCACAGGGGACACCTGGTTATGTCGACCCAGAATATTACTAGTGTTATCAGCTTACTAGCAAAAGCGATGTGTATAGTTTCGGGGTTGTGCTTATCGAGCTGATATCATCTTTGCCTGCTGTTGATATTACAAGGAACAAAGATGAGATAAACTTGGCGAATCTAGCGGTGAAGAAGATTCGAGAAAGTGCATTTGGGGAGTTAGTTGATCCTTCGCTAGGGTTTAATTCAGATGGTGAGGTTAGGAGGATGATAGTTTCAGTTGCAGAGTTGGCTTTTCAGTGTCTACAGAGGGACAAGGACTTGAGGCCTTCCATGGATGAGGTTTTGGTGATTTTAAGGAGGATTGAGAGTGGGAAGGAGGAACAAAATCGTGTAGAAGAAGTGGATATTCATGGTGGTGAGGTCAATTATGGGATTTCATGCAGTGGCCCATTATTATTTCCACCATCTCCTCCTTCACCAGATTGCGATGAAGCTATATTCTTGAAAACTACAAAGTCGCCAGGGCCTCCATCCACCAAAACTAGTCACTCATGAAGGCAAGAGAAAAGGCAGTTTTGCTTTTTTTATTGAACACAACCCACCTAAACTTCTATGTATCAAAAAAAAAAAAACTCTTATCACATGTTCACATAATACCATTCAAAAAAGCACTTGTGGGGTTTGGTTGAGTATATTTTAGTAATTTTGATTTGGATGGGATAAATATATAATAAGGGTGTTGTCTTGTAAAGCTTAAAAATTAATGATTTTTTTGAAGGGTAGGTGAATTATTAAATGGCTTATCTTTATTTGTTAATGATGATATACACCAAATCATATTGATGGCGAGGCTTTGCAGATTTAAACATTTTTAAGTAGATTTTGTTGGTGAAACTAGTTGGGAGTCTTGTTCATTACAAGAGCGTGAGAAATGAGTTTTATATAGATTACTATAATTTTTAATAAGCAATACTTAAATTCATTACTTTGCTTTGTGAATATGAGCATGCATTTAGACCACTCGAACCAAATATTATATTATCATAAAAGTTAATTGGAGAAATTTTAAACACCATACTCATATCACTCCACTTTTATTTGTACGGCAAGACAGAGATTTTTAGAAGGAAAATAAGATCTAATGATCAAAATCAAATTATTATTAAACTTTAGTAGACTTATCATCAGATTTTAATATAACATGCCATTCTAGAACTTTTTATTTTTGTTTAAACGTATATGAATATATTTTAGTAAACTGAGTTTTGTTTTTTCTCAAAACCAAATCCGTTTTTTATTTTCTTCAGATAAATACTTTGGGATTCAAAGATTTTAAAAGTGAACGAAGGTGGAGTTTGAGTTCAAGATGAAAAATAGTTAAACCCTTGTGCGAGAACAATGAGAAAGAACCAGACATGCACGTATCACAATCACAAGGCTGCCCCACGTCATAATGTTTCTCTCAAGCGTCTTTGACCAAGTCTTCCTCCATTCATTTTTCAATTCATGTTTCGTATCAAATGGTTCAAGACGAGGAGACATATTGAAGAAAAGCGTGCTCGTTTAATAATTAAAACACAGACTAGCATTGGATAATCAGCTTCTTTGGGGATTTTGAGATGATTGTGTTTCCAAATTCATCATTATTAAATTTGAAAGTAAAAAGAAGATATCTGTAATTTCTTTTAGCTGGCAAATGTATCATTCTAACAGAATAATCATAATCAATACATTGTTAGACACGAAATATAAACATTTCTCTCAAGAAAAATTCAAATTCTGATTTACCATAAGAGACTAACCCTTAATTCAGATTAAATGGAGGGAATGTCAGTGTATACATACATGATGAGCCTAGGTATAATCTTTTTTCAGAAAAAAAAATTTGGGCCTGTTTTGACTGGGCCAGACCGATCCCTTGTTGAACCGGGCCACACCTGGGCCATCCACAAGTAACAAAAAAAGAAGCCCCCGGGCCCCTCTATATATATTTCTTAACCTCTGTTCACTTGAAAGTGATCACACGATCACATAAATTGATCACTTTCTCCTCTT
>JANTPZ010098997.1:0-17068 GCA_025593235.1 Vachellia pachyceras
TGAGACTTGAGGCAGGCCCTTCTGAGAGAACTTGAACGAAGGGTGAGAAGAGTGGCGGCGACATGGAGAGGAGTGACCTGGGCATGGCCCCTCCGGCGAGCCAACCCCAGAGAGTGCTTCAACACTGAAGCAGCCTCCGCTGTGAGGGTCTGCGGCAATCCACAACCTCCTGAGCGCATTACTTGAACCCAAACCCCACCCCCACACCACCCTAATAAGCTCTCTGCTTGCTTCACACTTACGTACAAACTCTACACACTACACAGTACTAGCTACTTCTCTTGCTTCTCTTTTCTTATTCCCCCACAAAAACCACCCTTCAAGGATTAGCTTGGAGTAAGCCTTGCGACTTGCGAGCTCAAGCGAGAGAGAGAGAGAGAGAGAGAGAGAGAGAATGAAAGAGAAGAGTGTCTTGAGTTGGAGAGAGAGCTTGGAACATGAAGCTTTAGAAATATCATACTAGGCTGCACTGCCTTCTTTATACTTCTTGTCACTGTAAAGTTTTTTTTAACGGTTTAGTTTATCATGCCGATTAATTTAAGTGAAATAACAAACTTTGACAGACCGTGGGAAAAAAATTCGAGGACAAAAGAGGCAAACTCATCAGGAGGGTACATCTTTCAAGGCTAAGGTATTCTATATTTATTTTTCTCGCGATGTTATTTTTCCTGTGTCTTTTGGACTTAGTTTAAAGAGGCAGCTTTTGAATACCTTTTATTTCCACTTCATTGCTCTCTCTCTCTCTCTCTCTCTCTCTGGTTTACGGTTAACGGTGCAGCGCGTTTCTCTCTATCTCCATTCTCATTATGTTCCTGTGATGAACTGTATCCTGGTCACCGCCCTATACGTAACAACTATATACTTTTCTTCTCCTCAAATAATCATTTCACAATTTCTTGTCTCGTAGAATCTAGATGACGGTATAAATAGGGGCCAATAGGCACATATATAAGTGAAAATTTAACTTCATCGATGACACACCTTGAACAAGAAATTGATGACAAAAAGGCTGGAGGATTGCATAGTATCATCATCTGCTTACTACAGTTACATACATGCATGCATATACATACATCCATCCTTACATGCATGCATGCTGATCCACGTCATAATGCAAAGGGCCAGGAGGGTAGCAGCTAATTCAGTTTATATTAGATGATTAAGTTCTTGTGGCTGTGCTCTAGCTAGCTATTCATGCAGTTACACACTACCGTATTGCATGTGGTTGAGTTGAGCCTAAGAGCACGTAGTTATATATGCGATATGATAATAAACAGATTTAATTGTTAGAAAGTTCAAATAACTAGTGAGGATCGGAGTATAAATATGCTATCATATTTTGTATATGAGCTTATCATTTTATGCTTTTTTACTTCTCATTAAACATTATCAGTGATTAAATACTTTTATGGGAATATTACAATAATAATTCTCCTAGTTGTTTTCTGTAGTACCCAAGCATGCAAGTTGCCCAGGGTGGAGAGACAAAGCGAGCAGAAATAAAAAAAAAAAGCAGTAAAGTAAGAGTGTAATGAAAGGTAAAAAGGGAAAGTGGTATATTTATCTGTTTGTTCCAATAATGCTTTACTCGCTCATTTATGTGAATGTGTACAGCTTCGTTAATAATATAGTGCATGGCAGGTTGTGTGGGTGTGAGAGAGAGGCAGAGATAAAGCAGAGTCTCTCTCTCACGCCAATCCTCGTAGAGATACAGCATATTATTCCCCCAAGTACCCAAAAAAGCAACCCTCTGTCTCCTGTATCCTACATTATTGCATTATTGGCTCCAACCCTCCCTTTCTCGTATGTCTGCCTCGTTTGGTATGCTGGAATTGATTTCGATGGAGATGGAGATATAAATATGAAAAAAAAGAAGGGTAAAAAAATCAATTATGTGGAAATGAGTTCCATTTCCAATCCCATCTCCTAATTCCACCATACCAAACATAGGAAATGAATTCCATTTCCAATTTCACCATGCTAAATATGCACTTAATGAATAATAACTCGTCTCCTGGAATAAAATCCGCTTTCGCCTTTCGTCTTAATCTCGTCTTAATCTGTCGTTTAATGCAAATGTCAAGATTGGCCTCTTCCGCACAAGTATAATTATGAACTTTCTTTCGCTAACTTTCTCATACTACCTTCATGTTTTTTTTTGAATTAAAGGGAGAGGCACTAATTGGGAGCCAAGGCTACACATGGAATTAAATTCACTAACTCACACTTATCATTAAAGATGGGTTTACGTGACATTAGACCACAAAGAGATTGAAGCTATTTTCATGTTTTTTTAATAAAACTATGTAATTGGCTCAGACTTAATCAAGTATTGTCATGTATAATTAAAAATAAATTTACAAAGGGTTTTCTATATTCAAAATGACATTTGACATTATTTTCATGCTGCCTTTTTTATGTATCTATCTAATTAAATCATATTTGAATATTAACAGATCTGAGGGTAGTTCTTCAGAGGTATTTTTTTGTAACTCGAATTTCAAACCCAATTTTTAATAACATGGGTGCCTTCCACCGAAACTAATGCTTGCTGCTATAACTTTTTTTATTTGCTATAATATATATATATGGTTTTTTTTATAAAACGTCAGCGAAATCATACAAGGCAAGAGTAAAACACTAACTTTATAGCAAACTGTTGTAATAAGGAAGCATATGGGTCCTGAAGGAGTCCCATTAATTTGACCCTTGCAAAAATTCGAAGCACGAGGTGAATAATGATCATCATGACCTAACTTTACTTTAAAATCATGATTTAAAAGAAAAAAACTAGGATGGGTATAATTACAAAATTAATATCTTGATCTTGGAATCATTCTTATCTCGTCAATTCCAAGACTAGGGATCTACTCAAAAGATGAAATCCGCTGCATTAAAAGAAGCCATAAAAAAGAAATTAAAAAATGAATTAGTAAATGCTAATCAAGAAGTGCTTAGGAACTGAGACTCACAGTTGCAGAGCTAATTCGAATTAAGTTCAAAGGGTGTATGCACTGTATAATTCTCTTAGCCTCCACCACCTTACTAACTTTTTCCTGTTAGTTTTTGTAATGTTTTAAAAAAGAATATATTATCAGAAGAATTATACATACACAGTCAAAACCTGAAAAGTTTAAACTTTTGAGGAGATGGAAAAAACTCATTTAGTACTACCTCTTTTGCAGTCAAATTACCTGGGGGTTATTACTTTGCAGAAAGCTGATTTATGGAAATTCTTCAATTAATATAATTCATTCATTCAGGAATGTCTTGTTGTGTGTGTGTATCTGTAGCTTATACTCCAGAATCAATAAAGATAAAAATAGTAATAAACAGTTTTATCAATTATACGAGCTCAAATTAACAATTTTATGTATATCGCTGAATAAACAATTTGGTTTTAACAATCTTTCTAAGAAAATTGCTTGTTAATAGAGTAAAATGACATCATATGATTTATGTAACTAATCCTACACAATAGGATAATGCTTGTTATTGTTGTTGTTTTGTTTTGATTTTGATTAATCAAATATCCCTCCTCTAATGTATGATTACAAGTAGTTAAACTCGTAATTTGATATCATCAAATATTTATGCTTTTAATGTAGCTTTTAAAAGGAATGTGCAAACCAATAACTTATCATCTAATAAAAAACACAGTCTTTTTAACTCCTTATGTTACCAAACCCTAGTTTGTGAATGGAAAATATTAGCAGCCACACATCATAGTACATGATCGATCGAGTGCGGGCCCTGATATCTATATGTAATTCTTTTGAGTTATGGATCTTTTCTTGTAATTTAAAATATATAGTTGGCCACTAAATGATGATGATAGTGAAATGAGAGGCTCATATTTTCTGGTGATCAAAGATTTATTGATCCTTTGACAAAAAGGGATATATATAGATATATATATATCATGTAAGTATGTGTGTGTGTGTGTGTTTGAATCATGATTGGAACATTATATGTGTTTCATTCAAAGTTTAAAAAGTGAGCGATGGATGGATGATGATAAGCAAGCAACAGAGCATTGTGATGATTTCTCTACTGCGAAGAAAGGGATCGCTTGTTTTGTTTTAAGTATTATTCTTTCATGAAAATGAAGGCCACATTTATATCTTTGGAGTTAGAGATCCCATTATTTGGTTTGCTCCTTTCCTAACACATTTTCAACAAAGCTGGAAAGTTACAATTTACAGACTTGCTTAACTGAAACACATCAGCCCCACGTTTTATACCACAATAGCACAACATATATAAAACGACAAAACATTATTAGTTAGCTTCTTCACACACACACACACACATATTGAAATTTATATCTAATTCCTCGTATAAAGTGGTGCAGGTGCTGGTTTTTTTTTTAACTAGTGTGAACAAAATATCAGAGAAGTCAAGTTGATGTTCACTAATGATGATTATATGGCAAAGTAGTATACAACATCTTGATGTTTTTCAGTTGCATATAGAGAATCTTGATGATATTTTTTCTGGTGCTTCCAACGTTATAACCAATCTTATAAATAGTGCATTCAGAATCCTAAATCATGCATAAATAAGATTAGAGTATTAGATAGAACTGGAAAATAACATCAACGGTAATGAATGCACCGGGAAAATAACATATATTAAGCTAGATGTATCATAAATAAAATTGGTGTTAGAGTATTTTTCAAAAATGAAAAGATGTAATTTTTCAAAGGAAGAGATGTGATTTTATAGAAGGTTGTGTGCTTATAAAGTAATTAATTTATAAATTAATTAGGTTATTTGAAAGGGTGTGTAGGGGGTTGTAAAACTAAAGTAATGTATCCCTACATACCATAAAGGTGCAACCCTTCATGGAAAAGTCATTATGGTTGTAACTTTTGAAGTGGTATGGTTGTGACTTTTAATTGAAGGGATATTGTTTCTAAAAGGCACCACTTCAAGATATCTCTCCATCCTCTATAAATACCCTCCTCATCCCCCCAATTGGACATACAATTCCACACACAATTTTCTTTACAACAATATCAAACCCATTGTCTTTCTCTTTGAATGCACACTTAGAAAAAGACAAACTATCACTTTGTAAAAGCCTTTGTTGTCTTGACTTGCGTGTAGGGAATGCAATCCATACTCAAGGGTCTCTATTGATCCTGCAGGAAATTCACCGGTTAACCCAACTTACACCCTATAATATAAGAATAGGTAGGGTGAATTAAGCCTAAAGGAAAGTGTTGCCCACGCCTTGAAGAAATTGTGTACAACTTTCCTTTCCATCTTCTTAATCTCGTTTTCTTGTACTCTTCAGAGAACCATTCCCACCAATATCGCCAACAATCTTTAGGCTTAATTCATAAGTCAAAATGGCTTCTTTAAAGGAATTGACTACGGATTTTGTAAAGTTAGAAAAGTTTGAAGGAGGCAACTTCTTAAGATGGCAAATGACAATGAAGTTTCTTCTCACAACACTAAATGTTGCTTATGTCCTCACCACTCCCAAGCCGCAAGAACAAGAAAGTGAAACTATTGCTGAGATCAGAGAGACAGAAATGGGAGAATGATGATTTCATCTGCACTGGACATATCCTAAATAGGCTTTGCAATTCTCTGTTTGATGTTTATCAAGAATCAGTGTCTGCAAAAGATCTCTGGGACAAACTTGAGGCAAGGTACATGCAGAAAGGCGCAACAAGTAAGAAATTTTTGTTTCTCGCTTCAATAATTATAAAATGATTGATGGAAAATCTGTTATGGAACAATTGTATGAGGTAGAACATATTTTGAATAATTTTAAACAACATAAAATGAATATGGATGAGTCTATTGTTGTCTCATCAATCATAGACAAACTTCCTCCTTCTTGGAAAGACTTCAAAAAGAGTCTTAAACACAAGAAAGAAGATATTACTCTTGAACAGTTGGGAACCATCTTCGCTTAGAAGAAGAATACAGAAAGCAAGATGAGACAAAAAATGTAACTGCTAGTGAGAAAGTCCACATAGTGGAGGAAGGACAGTCCCACAAGACCTCAAAGAAAAGAGGGAAGGATAATGACAAATCTCAAGTAGGGTATTGTTACCAAAGTAAGAAAAACAAAGGTACTTGAAAGACTTGACATTACAAGAAAGAATGTTGTTTCTTCAAGAAAAAGAAAGAGAAAGAAAATAATAAATCCCCAAAAGTTGACAATCTCGTGGCTATAATTTCTGAAATCCACTTGGTTGATAACAATGAATCATGGTGGGTGGACTCCGATGCAACTCGCCATGTGTGCAATAACAATGCCTTATTCAAGACATTGAAAGAAGAAGAAGGAGATGTGCTTTACATGGGAAATTCTTCAAGTGTTCAAATAAAGGGCAAAGGGACTGTGGAAATTGAATTTACTTCTGGGAAAACCCTCACTTTAAGAGGTATATACTATGTACCAGAAGTTAGAAAGAATTTAATTTCTATACCAATACTTAATAAGTTTGGGTTTAAGTCTGTATTTGAAGGAGACAAATTTGTTCTCACTAAGGGTGGAATCTTTGTAGGCAAATGATATTTCTGTGAGAACATGTTTAAGTGTAATATTGCTAAAGTTAATAATAATATTTATAGTTCTGCTTATATTGTTGACTCTTATGATATGTGACCTTATCGGTTGGGTCATGTTAATTTTGAAAAATTGAATGATATGATGACTCCTGAATTAATTCCAAAATTTGTTACTAATGATAAGTCTTGCACTACATGCATGAAAACTAAAGTAACAAGACATTCTTTCCCTCAAGTAGAAAGAAATTCAAAAATATTAGAGTTAATTCATTCTGATGTTTGTGATTTACATGGTTGGCCTACATTAGATGGCAAAAAGTATTTTGTAACCTTTATTGATGATTGCACTAGATATTGTTATATCTATTTAATGAGTTCAAAGGATGAAGTTCTAGAAAAATTTAAGATCTTTAAATCTGAAGTAGAAATTCAATGTGAAACCTTTATTAAGTCTTTAAAGACAGATAGAAGGAGATAATATTATGATCCAAAATATTTTGAATCTATTGGTATAATACATCAAGTAACTGCCCCTTATTCCCTACAGCAAAATGGTATAGCTGAAAGGAAAAATAGGACTCTTGTTGAAATGGTAAATGCCATGTTATCTTACTCTGGATTATCTAGTGGATATTGGTGTGAAGCATTGCTAACAGCATGTCATATATTAAATAGAATTCCTACTAAAAGGAATAAGATAACCCTATATGAATTATGGAAGAAAAAAAAAAACCAAATCTCAGTTATTTGAGAGTTTGGGGATGTAAAGCAATAGTTAAAATTCCAGAACCCAAAAGAAAAAAATTGGGTGAAAGAGGAATTGAGTGTATCTTCTTGGGATATGCTAAAAATAGTAAGGCATATCAATTTTGGTAATTAAACCAAATGATTTATATCCTATCAATTTTTCAAGAAGAGAGGTTTAATACAATTTTAAAACCCAACAATACTTCTTATTCAAGTGGGAAGGAAAATCCAGAGGAAAATGTTTCTAGTAAAAACACATTAGAAGAAAAAAAACCTAGAAGAAGTAAAAGAGCAAGAAAAGCAAAAACTTATGGTTCAGATTTCTTCATGTTTCTTGTTGAAGGAACTAGAGAAGAAGTAGAAGATTATCTACCTATTTGTTTCAATTTGGAAAATGATCCTAGAACATTTGAAGAGGCTATGAAGTCTCGAGATGCAACTTTTTTGAAAGAGGCTATACAAGATGAAATGGATTCAATAATGGGAAATAAAACATGGAAACTAGTTGATCTTCCCCCTGGTTCTAAACCTATTGGTTGTAAATGGATTTTCTAAAGGAAATTAAAAGTAGGTGGACCTATTGATAAATTTAAGGCTAGGTTAGTTGCTAAGGGGTTTACACAAAAAGAAGGAATAGATTATTTTGATAGATATGCACCAGTTGCAAGAATATCAAACATTAGAGTGCTCATGGCACTTGCTTTCAATTTATAATCTTGTGATCCATCAATTGGATGTTAAAACAGCTTTTCTTAATGGAGAGCTGGAAGAAGAGGTGTATATGACACAACCAGAAGGGTTTGTGGTTCCTGGTCAAGAACATAAAGTGTGTAAATTAATTAAGTCTCTTTATGGACTTAAGCAAGCCTCTAAGCAATGGCACAAAAAAATTGATGAAGCGGTTTAGCAAATGGATATAAAATCAATGAATCTGACAAATGTGTGTATAGTAAATTTCATAATGAAAAAGGTGTTATAATTTATTTGTATGTAGATGACATGTTAATTTTTGGTACTTATATGAATGAAGTAAATAAAATAAAAATATTATTGTCTAAAAACTTTGACATGAAAGATATGGGGGTAGCAGATGTCATACTAGGCATCAAAATTATTAGGGATAACAATTGTCTTGGTCTTTCTCAATCTCATTACATTGAAAAGATAATAAAGAAATTTAATTATTTTGATTGTTATCCTGTTTCTACCCCATTTGATTCTAGTATGATGTTAATACCAAATAAAGGTTGTCCAGTGAGACAACATGAATACTCAAAGGTAATTGGATGCTTGATGTATGCTATGACATGTATAAGACCAAACATAGCATATGCTGTGGGAAGATTAACTAGATACACAAGCAATCCAAGTGAGATCCATTGGCAAGTACTAAAGTACTTAAAAGGAACAACTAATTATTGTTTGACCTATAATGGTAATCCTTCAATCTTACAAGGATACACATATGCCAGTTGGATAACTTACTCAGAGGATCATGCTTCCACAAGTGGATGGGTCTACACATTTGGTGGGGGTGTTGTTTCTTAGGGATCAAAGAAACAGACCTGTATTGCGAACTCTGCCACGGACTCTGAATTTATAGCATTGGCTACAAGTAGTAAAGAAGAAGAATGGCTGAGAAATTTGTTACTTGAAATTCCTATATGGTCTAAGCCGATGGCACCAATATCTATCCATTGTGATAGTCAATCTGCTCTTGCAAGGGCTTATAGCCAAGTTTATAATGGAAAGTCACGGCATATTGGAATGAGACATAGTTATGTAAATGATTTGATTTTAAATGGAGTAATCTCCATAAGTTATATAAGATCTGAATTAAATCTTGCAGATCCTTTGACGAAAGGTCTGACAAGGGATACGGTGTTAAAAACATCAAAGGGGATGGGTTTAAAACCCTATAAATTTATATCATCAATAGTGGAAACCCAATTCACAATTGACTATCATATCAAGTCTTGAGTTCAATTGTGAAAGTACGCAATCAGAATGATTGCAAGTACTTAACATTTATATACATCCAAAGGTTGAAAAGTACTTGGTAACCATGGGTTTGAAAGGGGAAAGGTTGAGCATTAATTTAGCTCTTAATAGACCTGTAAGCGTATATTTACTGGAGCATTTAACATGATGGTGCTCTTGACGGAGTCTACTTATGAGAGAGTGAAGTGAGGCCACTTCTAACAGTCTAAGGGCTTGACTCTGAAAGCTCTCATGAAAAGGATATGGACACAAGGCCATGAATGTGTCGTTCAAAGTGGCATACAATGGCCCGAGATCTCATGCATAATTCATGCACACCTGTTTTCATGTGATAATTGGTTCAAAGCTTAGTCTATCACATTATTTCAGATGGGTGAAACCGTGTCTTACTTAGGTAAAGGTTCAAATCCTCGAGATACCTATACTGACAACATGAGATTTCCCAAGTGATAAGAGTTTTAATCATTTTTATTTTAAAAAATGATGGGGGATTGTTAGAGTATTTTTAAAAAATGAAAAGATGTAATTTTTCAAAGGAAAAGATGCGATTTTATATAAGGTTGTATGCTTATAAATTAATTAGATTATTTGAAAGGGTGTGTAGGGGGTTGCAATACTAAAGTAATGTATCCCTACATACCACAAAGGTGCAACCCTTCATGGAAAAGTCATTATGGTTGTAACTTTTGAAGTGGTATGGTTGTGACTTTTAATTGAAGGGATATTGTTTCCAAAAGGCACCACCTCAAGAAATCCCTCCATCCTCTATAAATACCCTCCTCATCCCCCCAATTGGACATACAATTCCACATACAATTTTCTTCACAACAATATCAAACCCATTGTCTTTCTCTTTGAGTGCACACTTAGAAAAAGATAAACTATCACTTTGTAAAAGCCTTTGTTGTCTTGGCTTGAGTGTAGGGAGTGCAATCCATACTCAAGGGTCTCTATTGTATCCTGCAGGAAATTCACCGGTTAACCCAACTTGCACCCTATAATATAGGAATAGGTGGGGTGAATTAAACCTAAAGGAAAGTGTTGCCACGCTTTGGAGACATTGTTCACAACTTTCCTTTCCATCTTCTTCATCTCGTTTTCTTGTACTCTTCAGAAAATCATTCCCACTAATATTGTCAACAAGTGGGACATATGATTATATATAGGGTGGATTATATTTTATGTTATTGTGAAATTTTAGCGAAAGCTTTAAAATCTACGAGCAAGAGTCGTCTCATAAATTTGTGGAAAGGATCACGTTAAGTTACAACTGAGATTTGAGATATATTTTAAAAAGAGAGACTGATTCCAACGAAAAAGTCAAATTATTTGCTGGCAAATTAGACAATTTAAAACCTTCGTCATGATCCCTACTGCGTGTCTTTCTATAATTCCTTGCTTAACACGTAAATAAACTGGCTAGCTAGGTTCAGCTTTAATTTATATACGACAAGAGAAAAGGCAGCAATGATCGAATCTGATAAAAAGCAAACTTGATTGCATGCATATATCTAAACAAGATAATTCTTCTGAAGTCTTGTAATTAATTAAATTACAGAATATAGGTTTATAATTGAAAATCTCACAACAGACTGAGCTGTTTAATCATGCCCTTATAATTGGTGATGGGTGGATGATGATGAATGATAATGAGTTTGATGGACTTAAGATTCTGTCTCATAAAATGATGAACCTAATATACCCCTTTTATCAGCTTCTCTATGGCCAAGCAGAAGAAAAAGATATCACAAGCTACCACACATGTGATTTTGTAAGATGCAAATAGGAGTTTGGTTCCAATAAGGTACATAGATACGGATGAGGATCATGTTCATGCACTACTCAGACAAAAACATGACCTATATGAATATATATTTACACACACCCTGTGAGGGAAAGAGACAGAAAGAAAGAGATGGGAATACGTAGGGTAGAGGGTCCCATACAGATATATAATATAACAAGGGTAGAATTAATTAAAGGTCAAAGAAAACAGAAATGTGTTAATGTAAGGCCCACTGAAGTTGATTCAAATATCTCTAGTCTCTACAAGTCACCAAATTCACAGTCACACCTGACTCAAGGAAAAAAATAGAAGTTTGAATGGAGAGATTTTTGGGGAGTTGGGCCTAGCGTGCAACTTTATACAATAAATGTCCCCAGAAACACATCCTATCAGTGTGTGAATGATATATGATCTCTCTCTCTCGCTCTCACCTTCAGTCTTTTCCTTTTTGCTTTTCTTTTTATATTTAGTTTTGATCCACTCTGTTGTTTGTTTTGAGTTCAAATCACTTTCATAAAAAAGTTATTGTTTCTTCAGTGTGTGAATTGCCGTATTTTAACTAACCCTAGCTCATTAATTATCTTAAAGGTTGGAAAGAGGGGGAAAGAATATAATATAGTTAACATGATTCGTCTTTCAGACCTAAACTATAACTCAAAAGAGTTTCTTAGTTTAAGGTACTATTTATACATAGATATATAACCAGGTAATCTTAATTGATCGAATTATGATTTCAGGTGAGGAAAGAGTAATTAATAGCTTAAAGGTCAATTTTGCCTTAAAAGTATTCACAAAAATTCACTAGGCACCTAAAAATCTTTTTAGTCTCAAAAGTGTCTAGAAAGTTTTATTTCATATCAATTTTACCCCGAGTTAATGGATCCCAAACGGTCAATGTTTGTTGACCAGTTTTGTTGATGTGGCTTGCTTATATGGCATCCACCTCACTTTTTTTTGCCACCTCTGACTTCCAAAAAATTTAAAAATATTATTCTTCTTCTTCACCCGCCCCATCCATATGTAAGGATCCGCCGAAATAGACGGCTGAGACTGATGAGAATGAAGATGAGATGATCAGAGCCATTGGAGAAAAGCTCGTCGGTCGAAGAGATTTTGTGAGAGAAGCCACCGGCGACGCTGAAAATAAGGTCGGAGGCCAGAGAGGCGGGTGGGATCTTGAAACTGTGAATATTCAGATTCATGGCATCTGCTTGCTTCACGAATAGGGTTGTGCTCTGCGTTATGCAAATTCGGTTTGCTAATGAAGTAAACCATATGGGAATCATATTAAGGATAAGCTTTGTCTCCTCCACCCTCATTAACGTTGTCAATCTCCATGGGTTAATGTCTCTCTGCTTCTTACTCTTGTCTTTGATTATTGCAGCCTTGTCCAAACACCTAATTGATTGAAGTAGGGATAACCAAAAAATGTAAGAATAGTAGAATATTAAGTGTATACCTGAGCATGTTGGTATGGCTTAGAAGCCTTCCCTAAGATTTTGGAACTTCATAAAACAAGGAAGGATTTGAAGGATAGGGTAAGCTCCTTTTCCTTATAGCTACAATTATAACCTGCAAAATTGGCCTCAAAGTGTTTTCTTCTGAGCTCCTAAACCAGTAAAATGACTTTCCAACATAGAAAGCTATGATTGTTACAACCATTAGAACAGTGAGGCTAAGACTCGCAAGCCCCCGGTTCACATAGTCTTGAAAGTAAACAACCACAGTAACAAGCAATAAGGCAAAGCACAAAGAGAAGTTCCACCTATTGAAGTAAGAGCTACACATCTTGATGAGATAAACCTCCCACAACACTTACCGACAATCATCCTACCTCATCTCTCACGCTCTCATCAACTTCCCTCCATTAATCTTCCTCTCTCTAGCCTTCACCGTCACCACCTGCTTTACCGTCGGCCTCAACAGAGGATTCTTCGGCTTCGCCTTCTACTTTGCCATCATCCTCGTATCCTTTTGGGCTGGGAATTCCCTCGTCACCTTCCTCTTCGGCCTGGTCCCTCGCATCCTTCCAAGTTGTTCTTCAGAACGAATTCGAGAACCTATTGAAGTGCTTCGTGAAGGGAGTTCAGATCTTCGACAATGCGCCATTTGGGTCGGTGCCGGAGCTAATGATGGAGAAGCAATTGAAGAGCATGACTGAGACGACATAGGTGTGAACATAACGAGCACGACGTGCCTGACCACTGGTTCAGATATATTGCAATAGGCGTGTTAAATTTGAAGGTGTGAAATTGCCTGTGAGGTGGAAGAAATTTTTTTATTTTTTTGGGATTATAAGATGGCAAAAAAAGGGTGAGATAGATGTGACATGAGCAAGTTACATCAGCAAAATTGATCAACAAACATTGACCGTTTGGGATCTATTAACTCATTACAAAATTGATACAAAATAAAACTTTTTAAACACTTTTGAGACAAAAAGTTTTTTGATGCCAAGTGACATTTCGTGATTACTTACAGAGCAAAAATACCCTTAACTTGTAATTAATTGACTGCTGAAGACAGAACAGCTAAAAAACCCTAGGTAAAGACCTATTTTTTAACGACTAACTATTTTTTATAGAAAGTAGTAAAATTGAAGGAGATATTGTAGCTCACATTTATGCCTGTGATCGTGCCATTAATTATCTTTATATATCTTTTCACCGATAGATTTTCGATTAATTCTTTTAGAAGAATATAATATAATTCGGTGTATTTCAGGATGTCATGTGATACTTAATGATGATCAGATGACAGATTCACACATGCTTGATATTCTCATCACTATACGTAAATTATTCTCTAAATCATTATTTGATCATGAGTTCATGAAACCTCAAAAATGTTTGTATGCAGCACATCATGATCTTTTTGTGCTAAATAGGTCATAATTACTAATTTTTGTCACAGAGATCAAGTTTCAAAGTTTTGTTTTTTGCATTTTTTTCTGTTAGATAATCAAAGTGTGATAATTCGATCCAACTGAATGTCAATAGAACTGAGGCACCAGGCACAGTACTATACGTTAAGTCTTGTAATGATATTACAAGTCCCATAATATTGGTATCCTTGTAAAAAAAGCGTGGTTTACAAATTTAAAGAGTTCTTCCGCCAACATGAAGTTTTTATGGCTCTCCTTTTAGATTTATGCTCGTAACATTGATCCTTTCAATGATAAGATAGTTTTTCGAAGAGGCTATCCATGGAATATGATAAGAAGCTAGGGAGAGCTTAACAAGACGCAAGTGATTTTGACCTATTTTTGACACTGTTATAAAAGTACATTTACTAAGTGAAGACAAATCTTTTTTCACATGCTTACCTTGTAAACAGTAAATCACATTTGAAAAGTAGTTTCTATTGCTAATCTAAATAGACCATTTGTAAGTTCAAGGAACTCTCCTACCCAATAAACTAATCTTTCCAATGAACTCTCCCTTTTAATTTGAACTTGTTCTCTTAACATGTAACCTGATGTATATCATATGACAGCAGTTTCTTAATTTGAATTTGAGTGCATGATTAATTAATCCACATGCCTGAGAATCAAATCCAATTTGAGTATGTGAAGCATATGCAACACAGTACAGTCCTAGCTAGCAAGGTAGGGGTAGAAGCAAAGGCAGACAGATCAATATCAGTAAAAGTGGGGGGAATGGGGAGGACGGGGAAGCTTTTGTTACTGAAATCAAAGAGACTGATTAAAGGGAAGTGTGATCGTAAAGCAGCAGAGAAAGTGAAAAAGAGGGGGACAGAAAAGAAAGAGTTAATATTATACGAAAGTGTGTTGCTTTGATCCTTTTGCTTTCTTTTCTCATCTTTCTATATTGCATGCAAAAGGATGACAACCCTAACCCATCATTGCTGCCACCATCTTTGTGCACTTATCCCCGCAATTATGTCATGTCCCGCTTCCTCCTCCTCACTAACCCACCACACACACACACATTGCCTACTGCACTTCCCTTTTTTCCCTCTAAAGTGCTTGTGTGTAATAAAGGAAAATTAATATTTTAGTCCCTCAACTTTTCATCCGGTTGTAACTCAGTCACTAAATTTTGACTTGGTATAATTCAATCCATGTAATTTTGACTGAGTTTTAATTCAATCCATAAACCGACTCACTCCAACTCAATTCCTATAGTTTTAATCATTTTATAATTTAATTTCTATATTTTAGAAAATAAACCATACAGATAAAAAAGGCAAGGAACTAAATTATAAAATAGTTAAAACATAGAAACTGTGATACAATGAGTTAAAGTTGAGGGACTGAGTTACCCCAAGTCAAAACTACAGGGATCGAGTTACACCGAATCAAAATTCAGGAATTGAGTTATTACAACTGGATCAAAAATTGAGGGACCAAAAAACTTATTTTCCTAGTATGGCTATATATAAATAAATGTTTTCGTTTTTATGAAACAAGAAATAAAAAAGATAGGTAGGTGTCCTGGAATAGGAATAGAAAGATCCTTGAGAATTTTTTGGTTAAATCACACACTTAAGCATGGCTCAAGATGATCGCTTCAAGTTGTCTTTATATTACTAAATTTAATTAATTATCTAAGAAAGTGAACATTTTTGTTCAGATTCAATTTCATATTGTTCATTCGAATCATCTCATAGTATCCAGGTCACACATGAAAGTGAACATACAAGACAAAATGCTGCCATCCATAGATGATCGTGCCACTTAATAAATGTATAAAACTCGCGTGGGGATGTAGCTCATGTGGTAGAGCGCTCACTTTGCATGCGACTATTTCCATTTAATTAAAACGTTGGGAGCAAAAGAACACCTGTGTGTGTATAAAGCTCATGAATGGAAGATTATCAATAAAGAACAATATATGTATATATTGACGCACACGAAAACAAATGGAGGGATATACATATAATGGATAAAAAATAAGTAAAGGAAGATGCAGAAATGTAATGATGATTTAACAAGATGACGTACAATAATAATGCGTGCGTCTTCTGTCCATGCATGTTGCAGGGAATATTAAGTAATGAAAATGGACGTTTCAAGAAATGAAAGAATGAAGGATGCATATAGGGACAGATATATGGACACAAAACATTCTTCAGAATTTCAGGATATAATGCCTTCTCGTTGCTTACCCATGTATGTGTAGTGCAATGCCCCTTTCATGCATATTTGGTAATCACATTTACGTAAGTTGAGACAAAACTTTTCTCACATGTTGATTTCGGCTTGTATGAAATCATTCTCCCAACGGATTTTCAAACACACACAAAACTCACTCCCTCCCGTTTCCTCTCTTTTTCTCACTCCCTCAATGCATATCTAATCTTTGATGTCAACATATTACAAAATCAATGCTCTCGTCCGTTCTAAATTTAGGACTTAGTTTATATTTTATTATTTTTTACACAAACTATCCATGATGATACTCCCTCAACCATATTTCTGATCATATTGAAATAGTTGTGAAATATTTAGTTACATAGAGTATTTTGGATAAATCAAATCACATTTGCTATTAGTATCAAGTTTCATATGTATCTCCAATTCATTCATTCAACTGAAGCGATCTGAATCCAACTTCTTAACTAGATATTTTTCATAGTAAAATACCTCATGCATGTAACATTGCTTTAGTTGATCAAGTTATACTGAGAGAAAGGAAATATAATGAAATGGAAAAGTTACAATAAGAATGCAAATTGGAAGATGATAATATTACAATCCGAAACGATATGAAAGTTAAAACCAGTCAATCAACACATATGATAATGAAATGGTTATTTACATAATTAAGAGATGAACAAATTAACAACTTTAAATTCTTGTTGTAACCGTCCCACAACAAATTAAAGGCTATATATATAGCATTACTGTTTCAAACTTCATTTCATGTCAATCCAAAAAGACAGTGAGATGAAATGAAGTGGGGTAGAAGACGAAGAGTAAAAGAGAAAGGGATAGCGCATAAATAGAGAGAATGAAATTTCTGAAAGATTCTATAC
>JANTPZ010098998.1:0-12744 GCA_025593235.1 Vachellia pachyceras
CGTGACAACCCTTGACAACACCATGCGCTGTATTGACAACACCTCTGGGACCATTTGATAAATATTTTAAAACTTGGGACCATTTGATAAATAAGTCCCTTATATGGGACTGTACAGTAAATTTCCCTATATTTTATCTTTCGCTGCACTATGGGAGTGACATACAATAATGAACAAGTTGACAAAAAAACATTTGAATTGGATAATGTACACGCAGTGGATACTGCATGATTGGAGCGATGAACGGTGTGTGAAGCTGTTGAAGAATTGCTACGAGGCGCTTCCTGAAGATGGAAAAGTGATTATACTGGACGCGATTCTGCCTGATGAACCAAACACGACTGTTGCTCTCCGAGCTGCTCTTCAAGGCGACGTCCTCATAATGACCCAGAATCCTGGAGGCAAGGAACGAACCCAGAAGCAGTTCCTGGATTTGGCTTCCGATTCCGGGTTCAGTGGGATCCGATTCGTCTGTCGGGTTTGTGGATTTTGGATCATGGAGCTCTACAAGTAACATACATACATTATGGCATGTTTGGTAAACATGGGCTTATTTTCATAAGCACATTTAACAGTGTTTTTCCGCAAAACGAGACAATCTCCTCCACATATTTGCCTCGACTTATGTGAATAAGCACTTATAAGTGGCTTATGGCAATTTGCCAAACTGGCCCTATATATATATCTATATGTAACATGCATATCGCGCGCGCTTTCTTTATTAATCAAATAATAAGAGTAGCTATATATATAATGAGTCTCACTTATAGCTTCTCTTTTAACACATACATATAGTGATATAGTACTGTTGTATTACTGGAAAAGATGAAGCAACTGTTGTAATTAAAGGGTTAGTTACCTTTCGAGTTTTATTGTAACTGAGATTAGTGTCTCCAGAATTATTGTTTCTTGTTCCAAGAAGCCAATCAACA
This sequence comes from Vachellia pachyceras, assembly GCA_025593235.1. Classification (NCBI taxonomy): domain Eukaryota; kingdom Viridiplantae; phylum Streptophyta; class Magnoliopsida; order Fabales; family Fabaceae; genus Vachellia; species Vachellia pachyceras. The sequence goes on from JANTPZ010098998.1 coordinate 933, forward strand.
TGTTACATCTATAGATATTGTCTTCAATTTATATTCATCTACCCTAATTCCCCAACCCACATTCATGTGAAGCATGAAGAATCCTCAGACCTTTACGAGTTAGATAATCAATTTATAACTCTAAATTTTTCCATTGATTAATAGGAAGTGACTTTAAAATGTGTGAGAAAGTTAAGGTAAAAATGATAAATTTAAAAAATAAAGTGGATTAAAATTTAACGCTCAGTATTAAAATGAACTCATATCCATTGACTCTTATATTTACAAAGACGTGAGTTGGTACTTGGCAGTGTAAACAATTGACTTTTAAATCATATATACTTCATGAAACACCATAGGATTCGACAAATCCTATGTTTGTGGTTGTTTCTAATTGCCTTTCAGTGGCCTTACAATTCACTTGAGTGATCATTTTTTTAGTTGAAATTGTTTAATTAAGCATAATTCGGCTAAGTCATTATTAGATTTGCCATCAATAAACCTCAGTGTCTAAATCCATGTCGTATATATACAAAGCACGTACGTTATTTCTAACTTTCTAGCCATGTGTGATTTCTTTTTGTAATTAATTATTCACAGACCTCTTAAATAGTGTAGATTGCATCGATTTTACCTTTCTTTATTTTATCATTATTAGTTTTTACACACAAAAATCTAGTGAAATTTATCAGATTTAATTTAGATGGCGATCGAGTGGCAACCTATTATAAAATGTTCTCTAAATCCTATAAAGCAGAATTATGCAGGCTATAATAATTATTGTGCGAATAATAATAACCACAGAAATGATAGGACTAAAATTTAAAGTACACAAAAAAAGTTGCAGATATTTTTATTTTACAAACTACAATACAGAACCTAATTACGATGACAAAATTAAGCGTAATTACATTAATTTGAGTAGAATAATACATTGGCTTACACGTACCTAGCTGCTGCTCCCAATAATTTCAATATACGTGTCTTTTATCTTTTGTAGCAAAGCTTCCCTGCAATTCCAGCCAATAGGTTCAATCAGTGACATAATTATTAATAAACTAATATTCAAATTATGGGAAATGTAACTGGCCAGCTTGTGATTAATTACTTTTCAAGATAAATCGTGTTACCTGTCTGGCTTGTAAATTAGGTTCTTATATGCAAAACACTGTAAACAGAAAGGAGGGAGATGAAGTTAGATTTCATTAGACATCATAACAATAATTTTTCTTATAAAAAGAATTGCATCTAATGATAACTTTACTTAAAAGTGATCAAAGAGTTAAAATGCAGAAAACCCATTTATTAAGGTGATTTAAACTTTCAATGCTCCGGGTACATAAAATGTAGTTTTAAATCTAAAGTAACTCTGAGACAATCTAAATTACCCCAGTGTGTAATTTGAATGTGGCATATTTATAAACAGTAGAAACTAGCTAGAAGTGAAGAATATTATATTGAAGTCATATATAAATTACCCCTGTGTAGCCAATGCCAACCACCTCAAGAACCCCAGGAATCAAAGGAAGCCTATCAATTGCCTGCAATTACAGACACACAAAAAATTCATATCTTGATCACAGCTCACTAATTAATTAAATTAATCACTCTTAGTAAGTTACTAATCACAGTTAAGTGATGCAGGTGTTGATGGAATAAAATTGGAACCAATATAGTGATGGATGTGAGAGAGGACATACTGAGATGACACCAGTTGAGCCCCACAATGCAACCACACCAGCCACAGCCACTGAACTCACTGCATATTTATCTTCAATCTTCTCCCACTATATACATATATATATGCATATAAATATATTCATCCAACTCACATATATTATAACCATCATATATGCTACCGTCTGCTCCATCCCAGTTTTATATAAAAGCGAGCTTACTTTTTTTAAGATTAAGAAAGTTCAATAAATTTTTTAAAATATTTATATTTATCATTTTTCTTAAAACTGATTTTTCTTATTTATAATCTAATTATATATATAAATAGCTTTGAGTAACATATTTAACTATATTAACCTTTCTGTAAAAAGTTGAATGTCTCTTGTATCAGTAGTTTGCGCGTCACTTCAAGTTCGAGAGTCTTACAGTTTCTTGAACGGTCTTGAGAAATTCTGGCGGCTCAGTCGTGGTGGCCACCTCCGTCGAAGCCTCTCCGGTTGCCATCGCCATAACATTCCGAGCAACTTTCCGACCTGAAATCATCATTATCAACGATCAATAATTATCAATCACTAACACTCTGTGTTTGTCAGTGTGTAATAGAACTAGCTTGTGTACGTATGTTACATACAGTAGGCAGTGGCCTTCCATGGACGGTTCTGAGATGTGGGAGGAGGAAGAGAGGGGAGGCTGACGCATTGTGGGGAAGAAGGAGATGAGTGTCTGGTGGGAGCTTTGCGATCAACAATGGCGGTGGAGGAAGATGATAAAGTGAGACCTGAAAATGAGGTTGAAGCCATTATGGTTTTACAGTGTATGTATACTATGAGGGACGACTAATATTTATTGCAGCTTTCTAGTTTTTGGATTTTTTTCATTATGAACATGATATAGATCATGTGTTTCTTAATTTTCCAGGGATTATTAATTATTATTATTATAATTAGGTTGAAGAATAATGTGTATGGGATGAATGTGAAAATTTGAAAAGTGGAATAGAAAGAGCAGAGCCACTCGTTTCTTCCATCTGGATATAGCAGTGATCTGACAAATCTCCGCGATAGGGCTATATGGTATCTTCTTGGATAAAAGGTGCCACGTCGGATGTTTTCAACACCATATAGTATCTTGTTGGGAACACGTTAGGGAAATACTTTTATACAAGTCGAGGTAAATATATGAAAAACATTATCCCATTTTATAAAAAAATACTGTTGAATATGCGTTTGGACTCCCAATCATCATTTCCAAACAAGGCCACGATACATGTTCTTTTTCTGGGATTGCCTTATTAATCCACATGCAATAACTTTGTACCCTTTGGGTTAAAGAGTCAAATCATAGGAAGGAATGTAATGGTAGGAAATGAAATAATACGGATGATTATAGAGCACTTGTTTACTATACTATTAAAGAATTATGAAGTAAAAATATACTTTATCTAAAAATAAAATAAATTTGAAATTATCTCTTTAACTCTATGATCAATGTAAACAATAAGGGGTAAAAATATCTAAATATTGGTTCTTGAAGACATATTACAAAACTGTTGTGATGGATATTAAACCTTTGTGCCAGACCGATCATTATTAGTCACTAGTGTATATTAATTGATAACTAATTAAATTTATTCATGTGTTATAACTCTGTAAGCTTTGGCCCAGAATGAAACTTTGATTTGCAGGAAATTCTTTTTTTGTTTCAAAAAATATAATAATGATAGATAAAAATAAGTTGCCATCAAATTTTTTTTTTGTTTCAAAAAATATAATAATGATAGATAACTAATTAAATTTCTTGTGAAATGAAACCAGTTGCCATACCTGTATTTTTTTTTTGCTCATGGACTTCTCAACGAAGTGGATGTAACTGTTTTATCAGTATAACATTTTGGTGTTTTGCAGTCAGAAAATGACAAATAATTAAATAAATCAAAATATCTGAACTCAGAAGCATACAAATGTAATGAAGGTATTGGGCCAAAGGAAATGGTATGAGCCTTTGTTTCCCTACACAAGAAGCCCATAGTAGGATGAAATAAGACAAAAACTCAATGCTTATGCCTACAATGGGCTTTTCATTTTGAAAAAATCTTTTTGGATACTAAAAAAAGTGTCTATATATCTATATTTAATGTTCGACATTATCACCAATGGTTAGTTGGATCAAGTGGTAAGCAACTTATTCCAATTTAAGCAAGGTCTCGAGTTCGAGCCTTATAAATGCAGCAGCCACCGTCAGGAGACCTTCCCACCTTTCCCAGGTGCATGACGTGGGTCGAGTCCGGATTAGTCAGGGCGAATCTTCGGAGACCGGGCGGGTAACAAAAAAAAAATGTTCGACATTATCTTAAACAAAATTATCTCTATTAGAAGGATAACCGTGCTTAATAGAAAAGGAAAGCTTAAAGAAAGATACAATTTTTTTATATGATGTGAACAAACAGATCCTTACCTACATTTCACATGATACTTGATAGCTTTTTGTTGAATTCAGTGGATTTTAGGATCTATATTAAAAAGATCGACACATTGAGAAGGTGAGGAGATTCTGAAGGAAAGAGAGCGATGGGCGAAATCCCCTTAACCATCTGGAGTCTCTTCCTTCTCAAACAATAAAGATTCCCATCAGAATATCATTCCACCCATAAGCTTCACCTCCAACACGAAAACAGATCATTGAATAATCCACTGAATCATGTTGATTTGACACGAAATTATCTGAATCTGCTTTCATGAAACCTGATATTTGAATCCTTGTGTTTGGATCCATTAGGAGAAAAGAGTTTATAAATAGCAAGAAGAATTTTTGAAACCCAAGAAGAATTTACGAATTTTGATACGTTTTTTACGGATTTCAAAATGCTTTTGTCCTAGTTTTGTACACCCCCTCTTCTGAAACTACACCTCTTTTTTGGAGTTAGGGTATATTTGGAATCGAATGGAATAATTTAAAGTTCCATATTTTTCTCTTAAACTTCTTCAATCACTTGAACAGGGAGAGAGAAACACTTTCTCCTCGCCATACCCCTCGTCTGGTGTCTCTCGAAAATTTTTCTTTTGTTCTTAACGTACTTCTCTCATCTTATTCATATGGCAAAAACAGAATGTTTTACTTAATTCTATTTATGAGTTACTTCGTTAAATTTTTCATACCAATATAAAATTTACCCATCATTTATTATATGTTAACTTTTCAATCATGTATTACAGTGAATATTAAAAAGGAGTAAAATTAAAAAGTTCTTGAATTTTAAAGTAAAGTCGATGAAGTTTAAGAATTTCATTGGTATATGCAAAACTTGATTGAAGTGACTTATAATGAGAAGTGAGAACCCGGAGATTAAAGTCTTATTTGCCACAGTTTTAAAAAGCATGTTCACACAAATTGAAATAAAACTTATCTCACTTAACTACCTTATAAATTGTAAATTACATTAGAAAAGTAATTTTTATCGTTAATCCAAACATACTTTAAATTACTTATGCGGTCATTAATATTTATTTATCAATTTTATTTTTATGATTAATGTTTAACTGTGAGTTTCTGTTTACTCTTTTTTTCAATTCCTCTAAATTAAAAAAAAATGTTCTCGTTTTAAAACAGAGTTAATCGTCACTCTCAGATTGTGTATTTTAGATTTTTCGTTTTAGATAATTTTTTTAAAAAAAATCAGTACTACATGAAAAGGTAGACTGCAATGCGATTGGGTGCACGAAGTCCCAACCTCAGTTATCTCATTCTGACTTTATTTGGTCAAACCCTTCTTTTGACCTTCTACATCTGCCCCCACTTATTAGTTTGCAAAAAGTTGTACATAATGTCATTGAGTTTTATATTGATTTATATAAATACTATTTTAAAAGTTATTATAAGATATTAATAAACATCCCCGAACACCCTTCTTTCACCTTTACTATTAATTAATGAAGTGTCTCATCTATTATATTATATTACTTATTTTATTTTCAAATCTTATATTAAATATCAGGATGAGTACTCTCAAATTTCACAAAACAAAAATCTTTTTACATGATAATGTGTTTATTTAGGAATCCATTGGAAGAATTATTTTGCACAAACCAAGATAAGTATGTGAGAAAAGTTTTGTATCTGTTTGTGCAAACGTGATTGCTAAACATGCACTCATATGTTATAAAATTATTTAAAATAAACTAATCCAAATAACAATTTACATATGCAACTCCAATTAACCATAGATTGATCCATTTGATGATGATGGGAATTCTTTTATCTAGTTTTCTTGCCCGCTGCCTAGTTAAGTAAGTGTTGTTTATGTTAAAGTGAAAAGGGAAAATTGTTGAAAAATTTCTATCCAAAAATTTTATTATCAATAATGATCTAATATATTTTATATATAGAAAGTATAAATATTCTATTGAATTTCATAATATATTGAAATTATAATTTAAATTATTCTGACCAACAAAATTTTAAAATAGGAATTTTACCCTAATTCTCTGAAAAAAATGTAAGGAGAAGGGGGAAGAGGTTATACATGGGGACAATGGTGTACGGCTTTGATGCTTCCAAGGGCCAAGCCATGTTTGGATTAAGACTATAAAATATATTTATATAAATTGAAATAAAACCTCATTGTATATTTATTAATATATTGTAAATCACTAGTTTGTAATTCTAATTTAAATAGAAAACACTGCTGTTTTGTTTCCTCTTTTCTCGGCGAGAGCCAAGCCAAGTACTCCTGAAAATGAAAAAAGAGAAGAGAGAAGGTGGGATTCTGTGAATATCTGCCAATGATCTGCATAGCTCATGATTAGAATCCCACCATCCCAACTTCACCAAACCTCAGTATCAGAGTCAAAGATGCATTTGCTCATCATTTCTTTTGATCTCTTCCTCCTCCTCTTATTTCTCAAAAGAATCATCAAAGTGAGAGAGTCAATTTAGCTGCAGAGCCGCTCATATAGTACACAAGTACGTTCATATATACACAGTTCTATATCAAAGTGGATCCATGCGTTGAAGGTTTCAAAGAAAAAAGGTTGGATTCAGAGGACGCAGGGATGGGAAGGGTTTGTCGGACTTGGGAATTTGAAGCACCTACGTGGTACTGTATGTAAGGTGTTAGGTCCATTTTAAAAATAACTTTTAACTGTAATGCATTTTGTAAAATAATTTTTATCCAGAATACATTTTATAAAATGAAAATTTGTTTAGATAAATATTGTAAAAATGACTTTCACATTATAGGGCAAATTCTTGATGATCATCATCGTGATCAACATCTCTATCTCCGTATGCTGTCGTTTAATTTCACATTATATGGCAAATTCATGCTCTACGTGTGTTCCCATGCACACCTCTTGTTTGTTCATCCATATTTCCAAGTATTCTATTTTATCCCTCCGTTTGCTTTCTTAGTTAGCCCCGCTCCACAAATCACCACCTTTCATGGATGAATTATTGGAAAATCATTATCAAATTTTAGGGAATGAAGTGTAATGATGAAGGATTAGGAAGGGGAAAGGGAAAAGGGATAGGAAGAGGAGAAAGAGCTAGAGGGAATAATGGAGGGGAACAACTATAAGGTTTGGTACAAAGAAGAAGGAATATAATTACCAGGTTCAGAAGAACGGTAACAGGTTTTTACGTAGAAAACGTCGACAATAATAAAGTTCATACTGCTCACTTTGCTATGAGCTTTTTTTGGTATTAATTATATTCATTCCCTCTTGAGGGCTTCATTAAAATTTTCTCAATTATATATTCATAAAAAAGTATGCTTATTCTTCCATTAAAATCCAAAAGCAAATTTGTACTGAAGATACAGAAGAATATACACCAGTATTGTTCCAGCTTCCACCTCTTCGACCAACATTAAAGGGTTATTAAGACTGGCAAATGCTACGGTGTTCAAGGTTTGAACTCTAAATGGCTCCTTTTCCAGGAAGGATTGCCTTTTCAATTATCTAGCCTGCAATTTTTTTTTGTTACTGTCACTTGTTTAGACATTGGAGCAAACGTCTCAAGAAAAAAACTCTTCGCATTAGATTTTTATAAAAATTTATTACATACATCAATTAGTATAATAGCTTGGTTTCAAGGGAACTTGGAGCCATCGAGATGATGCAAAGTATGCGTCCCTGAAAAGCCAAAAGACTTTTGGCATAATCTCAGACTGCAGAATCGACTTTACATATAATATTAAATTGCAAAATAATTATTTTAATTCTCTTTGCATGAAGAAAAGAACAAAGGAAAGTAGAACAATACACCCACCCACTTAATAGTTTAAATTATTTATAATGTTAGGTGTCCTGTCCATGTTACCCTAAGAGCAACGTAGTCTACGAGTCTTTCTGTCAGTCAAATCATCACCTGGAGAAAATGCATAAAACATATTATATACATGTGTCGGGAATTTCAAAGTTGCTTCAACATTTTCCATAGAATAATACATATATCGGACTTGTTTGGGGAAGCTGTTTACCTTTTCAAAATTCATTTTCACATAAGTCAAGATAAAATTTATCTCATATATTTACTTCAAAATTTGTGATCATTCTCTCAACATAATTCCCAAATAAACCCATCATCTTATAGTTCTATTTTTGAGTTTATTGAGGTATAGATCAGAGTTAATCTAGGATATTAATGCAAACTTGCATGTTGCATGGGAAGTTGAAATATCAATCTACAGTATGCTTTAAGTTCTAGATTCTTTTTACGTAGTGCATGAATGTGCGTACAGTATATACAATACGATATATAATTATAAAAAACACAAGATAAGCCAAATAAAAGGCTTTTAAAATTCCACATATTATAAAAGTAACTTATAAAGTTACTAATCATTGTTTTTAAATTCTACCTAATTTAATTTGTCTTTGAAAACAGAGAGATAGAGAGAGGGAAGTGAAAAAAAAAAAAGAACTCGTAATAAAAGAAATGACTGGTAAATATTATATTTGTGATGTTGAGAGTTACCTAATGCTTCTAAAATTTTACTACCTTTCGTAGTGCATAACATATAGAGTCAGTAAATATGAAATGGAATAAAAAGAAGGGGAAATGCAATAAACATGTTAAAAATTGTTAAACATGAAAATCATTTTTTTAAAAAAATACTCATGTAAATAGTGGTGTAAATATTATTTAATTAAGCTTTCTACAATAGAATGCAAGCATAAAATTTATCCTGAATTAATAAAAATGTGCCAAAAACATAAGTATATTAATTATTCTCAATATAAAATACTAGTAGTATAAAATTCATTAACAGCGCAAATTGCCCAAATATCCCCCCACGCACACAAGGAATGGGCAGATTGTACATGCTGTATATATATGCTTCTATTTATTTATATATATCACTTTTAACATATTTCATACAAACTAGAAAAAACTTTAAATTTTATTGATTATATCTTGAAATTTAACAACTTTTTATTTTTATCTCTGTTTGATATATAATATCAAATTACAACAAAATCGACTTAAACAGTACACAAATGGTAAAATTTTACATTCAAAATCAGAAATTTACTGATATGATTAATAAATAAAACCAACGAACTCCTTTTTTTCTTCTCTATGATGAGGACAAAAGGAGCATGTGTTTGCATGTGGCAACGGCTAGTAGAGACAAATTGGTGATGTGATTTGTATGTGATATGTTTGGAAAATCTTTATCCTAACAGTACACGTAAGTTAAGACGAAAAGCATCTTAAAATCTTTAAAAAGCATATCAAAATTTGTAAAAAAATCTTGAATTCCGTAACTTTCTTCTTTAATTCAGTAAATTCTTCTCAAAATTCATAAACACTTTTCTTACAGCGAATTCAGGAACAGACACAATGTCACTTGCCCCCACTTTTTATGTTTAAAGAAAATTTATCCCTTTCTATTTTTCATCATGATTTGAGTTCACCCAATCACTTTCATCTACAGGTCAGGTCCCCCCTCCAATTCGTACATTCACTTTTAAATAGGGCGTACATGCCTCCTCATTTTTATTTATTAAGTATTTTTTAAGTAAATTTATCATTAAATCCCAAATAACCCAATTAATGAATAAAATGTTTTAAAAATTAGTAAAATTACTATTAGATCCTAACAGTAGTTGGTCTAGTTGTTATTGACAATTGATAAAGTTGTTAATAACAACCGGTCCAGCTACTGCTGAGATCTGATAATAATTTTACCAATCTTTAAAACATTTTATTCATTAGTTCCTTTATTTGAAATCTGATGGTAAATTTCGGATGACAAATTAATTGATTAAAAAAGGGAGGTAATTAATGGTTTGTTTGGTACGCTGGAATTGATTTTGGTGGAAATGGAAATATAATGGAGATAGAAATGGATATAGATATGTAAAAAAAAGGAGAGGCCAAAAAATCAATTCCATAGTTTACATCATGGAAATCATTTATACCTATTTTAAATTCCATTTCTATTCCAAATTTCACCTCCCAATTCCATCATATCAAACATAGGAAATGAATTCCGTTTCTAATTCCACCATAAACATACCCTAAATCAAGGGAAGAAATGGAAGGCCCAAAAGGGAAGAAGCAGAAAGTGATAAGGGGAATAAATAATGATGAAGCATGTTATATCCAAAATGTTGAGACAAAAAATATGAGAATCATACAAAAGCAATCGCCTAAAATAAAAATAATAATGAAGAAGACCAGACAAAAGTCATATGAAAAGGAGCAATCATCACTGCTCTTCCATTTTCAACCCTTCCAAGGTGGTCCCTTCTTCCATGTCCACATTCCTTTTTTTGTTTCTTTTAAATCAATTAGCTTCCAAGCCAAAATGAGAATCCTATGTGAAAAAAATGCCCAAAAATCTCCCATTATAAAGTTCTTTAAAGATTTAAATGTAACTTATCTTTAACAAATACGATTATTCTTCACTTTTATGCAACACATTTTTAACTATAAATATTCATAAGTTGCTCAAAACATAATTCAGTTTGTCAAAAAATTAGCTGCACTTATTTAAAAATATGAGTCCTTGAATATTACTTTTGTATAATAAATTTGTGTGCCGAGAAATTTCTTAACGATTAATTTATCAGTGCTATGTTTGATTTTGAAAACATTTGTTATTAAAATGAATTTCATACTGTAGTATAATGTATTACATTTAAATGGTGAAATTATGTACTTTTGTCATGTAATCGAGGGCTTCTTGTCTGACTTGTATTATGACTGTTTACATTTAATTTGTTATAGTTGACATTTACCTTTCTTTAAAAATACTACAATACAAATATCGAAATAATCTGTTTGATATAAAATTTAAAATGTTGAGTTAAATAATTAAAAAAACAAACGAAACTATCTAAATTAGGTTCCTCCAATCTAACTACCATAGCCAAACAAAAGTAAAAGGAAAAATTACAATGATGTTCTAAAAAATAATATAATCACTAAAAAATCATAAATAAGAGTGAGTAGATTATAATGGTAAATTTTGATGTAAGAAATGATAATACCGCAATGCTATTAAGTTAATATGAAACGTAACACTTTTGATAATTACATTATTTTCTTATAATGTCATCTTGATTTTCTCAAAATAAAAGGATTTAATGCTAAAATAATTGAGATAGTTGGAAACTTGAGAGTTTAGAATGAAGGGGAAGAAGTCATTTAAAACAGGATAATCCAATTTTGGAAAAGCAGCGGAATAAGTGAATCATCCAATTGACCGGGGAAAAAAAAGGAAGGAAGAGAGATTGGACATAAAAGGACTATGATTAAATTAAGGAGATACTATTTAAGGAGCAGAACAAAGGATTATGTGATGGTTTCTTAATCCTTAATCTGTACTCTGTTCGTCTGTCTGTCTGTCTCTCTCTCTCTCTCTCACACACACACACACACAATGGAGATGCATACATACAATTCACATGCTCTATAGCAGTTCCCTCTGCTCCTCGTTTCTCTGCATTCCCAGTTCCATCCCTCCTCCTTTCACTCTTTCATCTTCTCCTTCTTCTTTTGTTAGCTTCCATTGATGAACCTCAACATCTCTTGAACTGCTTCTGCAATTTCACTTGGCGTCACTACTTTACACTCTTCTTCTATCTGCATCCATCAAAAACCAAATCGCTAATCATCACAAAGCTCTGTGCTTCACTAATTAACTCTT
>JANTPZ010099000.1:0-14611 GCA_025593235.1 Vachellia pachyceras
GTACAGTATACAAAGGTTTAGCATACCAGAAGATAGGGGAGTGGTTGATGGGAGGGAGTGATGACAACTTTGAGATGTATTTTATACTATTTGCGTTAGGCACCTTATTGACTCCATCCTCAAGCATCTACGTCACTGAGCATGTGTTGAAGTGTTTAACAGTGACTCAGCATGCAATTGGTGCGTTTGATTGGTGCTCATTTATTCTGACAGAACTTTACGATGCCATGGGGGGATTTAAAAGGGAATTGCTGAAACGGAAAGGCAAAGGAAGTAAGACATTAGGTTTGGATGAACGAAATGATTCTGTATATTCTGATCTCATTTTGATTAATGTGTCCAGGTGTGGTTCTTATACAGAGGCGTGTATTGCCATGTTACAACCAGTGTTGACAGCTGTCAAGATATCTCCTAACTGACTTGTTACAACCGAATGGTAATCTACAACAGCATTTTGTTATACTAACTATATTCGTTATATTTAGTTGCTCTGCCTCTAATATCCCTTCTGCTACTCTTTATCAATTTTCATGATGCAAGGACATTCGTTGATTTGAACACACACCCAGCCTCGTACAGAAACGTTGGAACAACACCCTTCTCAGTGGTTTGGTCAGAATGTCTGCCACCGGTTCATAGCTAGGCACATATCCAATCTATAGCAGCCCAGATGTTACCTTTTCACGCAGAAAATGGAGGTAGATTTCTACATGCTTGGTTTTGGCGTGGAGTACTGGTTAGCTGCCAGCGCTATAGCCCCTGATTTATCACACCATACAGTGGGAGGTTCAGCAGTTGGTATATGCATCTCTCGAAGCAGTGTCATTACCCATAATACATCTGAGGAGGCATCGGCGAGGTTTCTATATTTTGCCTCAGTGGAGGATCTAGATACTACATGCTGTCTTTTAGAGGCCCAAGTTACTGGAGTATGACCCAGAAACGTACAGTACCCACTCACTGATCGTCTATCTTCTTTGTTAGTTGCCCAGTCAGCGTCTGCAAAGGCTTGTACATAGAAGCTGGAGGTTGGTTTGATTAGAAGTCCATACTCTGAGGTTCCAACCAGATAGTGGAGTATGCGCTTGATGCACACCCAATGAGGTTCTCTTGGGTCCTGTAGAAACTGGCTAAGACGATTAACTGCAAATGAGATTTCAAGACACGTGTAGCAGAGATATTGGAGCTTCCCAATAGCACTGTGATACTGCTTCTGTTTGATGAATCTGTCACCATCTGTTGACGAGAGATGGATGTTTGACGCCATGGGAGTGTCATTTGCTTTTGCATCCAGAAACTTATTCTGAGAGTAGTTCATATGTATATTTCTTCTGAGTCATGAGTAGACCCGTAGGTAGATGATGAAACTCAATGCCAAGAAAATAGGATAAATCCCCGAGGACCTTTAAGGAAAACAGATTACTCATTGCAGTTATGATGTTGGTGATATCATTCTCATTTGACCCTGTAATAATGATATCATCAACGTAGAGTATCAAGTACATGAGAGAACTTGTCGTCTTGCGAATGAACAAGCATGGATTTGCTTGAGAAGCCAGGAATCCCAGCTTGAGGAGGGCTTCATTGAGTTTTTGGAACCATGCTCGGGGGGTCTGTTTGAGCCCATATATTGCTTTCTTTAGTTTACATACAAGTGGTCGACCTTCTGAGTTTGCTGATCCAAATGAGAAGCCCAGTGGAGAATCCATATATACTTCCTCAGTGAGATCACCGTTGAGAAATGCATTGTTGAAATCTTATTGATGGAGCTTCCATTTGTAAGAGACATCAATTGTGAGTAGAATCCTGATAGTGGCTGCTTTGACAACTGGGCTAAAGGTGTCATAGTAATCAATCCCAGCTTCTTGAGAGTAACCTTTGGCAACCAGTCTTGATTTTCTCCTGGCTAGGGTCCCATATGTGTTTGTCTTGTTTTTCCAAAGCCATTTACATCCAATGGTCTTGCGGCCATGAGGTAATGGGGCAACTTCCCAGGTACCAAATTTGACCAGGGCTTCATATTCCTCCATAACTGCTTGCTTCCAATCTGGATCTGATAGAGCTTCTTCAACAGAGTTGGGTATGTGCAGTTGATTCACCATGAACACTTTTGGCTTATGCATGCCATTTTTGCTTCTGGTGGTCATTGAATGAGCATTGCATGGTTGTGCTGAGTGAGAAGGGCTCACTAAGGGAGCTGAGGTTTGCTCTTTGTGCCTTAGCACAGAATTATCAATACAGTATGAGTCAAGAGATGTTGTGACTTCTGGGGTGGTTTGTGCTATGTACTGTTTGATGCTATGTTGTCTCATTCCAGGGAAGCTCTTTTCATCAAACTTCACATGTTTGGAAATATAGGTACGTCCTGTGGCCAGATCCAGGCATTGGTAACCTTTGTGCTGAGCACTATAGCCGATAAACACACAAGAGACTGATCGAAACTCAAGTTTGTGATTGTTATAGGGTCTTGTGTACGGGTAGCATTCACAGCCAAACACCTGTAGGATGGAGTAATCTGGTTTTATGTTGTACAATTTTTCATATGGTGACATATGATACAGGACACTCGTGGGCTGGCGATTGAGTAAAAATACAGCAGTAGCAAATGTGTTTGGCCAATAAAATAAAGATAGAGAAGCTTGAGCCAGCAAAGTAAGTCCAGTCTCTACAATTGATCTATGTCTCCTCTCTACTAGACCATTTTGCTCCGAGGTATGTGGACAAGAGAATCTATGCTGGATACCATTGGCACTTAAGAATGCTCTAAATGCAAGAAACTCACCCCCATTATCAGATTTTACTTGCTGGATTTTCTGGTTCAATTTGTTTTCAATCATCAGTTTGAATTCCCGAAATTTGGCTAATGCATCAGATTTGTTGTGCAAAAAATCAATCCAAATGAATCTAGTATAAGCATCAACAATTGCTAGGTAATACATTGCTCCATGAGAAACAATGGGAGCTGGTCCCCACAAATCAAGTATTAAAAGCTGTAATGGTTTTTGATACACAATAGTGGAGTTAGGAAAGGGTAACTTGTGAGCCTTGCCATATTGACAAGCTTTGCATAGTATTTGAGAATCATCATTGGTGTAGGGAATAGAGTTGCTCTGTAATACACCTTTGGCAGTTTTGATAGAGGGGTGCCCCAATCTTTAGTGCCACACATCTACTGACTCCTTGGAGACTGAGTTTATTTCTGGTAATCTGTCATATGCCTTGCCACGCATGCTGTTACTAGTGAGAAGTGGATACATGCCATCCTTCTCAATGCCATACATCAGTGGCTGTTGAGTGCTCAAATCCTTGACAACACAATTGTTAGGAAAAAAATTCAACTGAAACATTGTTTTCCTTAGTAAATTTGGCTATGGATAACAATTTTTTTGCATATGAGGAACGCACAGGACTCTATTCATGATGAACTTGGTTGCTTTAGAATTTAGATGGACTTGGCCGACATGAGTGATGGAAGATAACTCACCAGTACCTACTTGAACGGAGCCATCAGCAGGTTGAGCTGTATGAGGCACAAAAACTGTTGAGTCGTTGGTGATGTGTTCTGTAGCTCCAGAATCAGGATACCATGCATCATCAATTACTGTTGCTAGAGATGCAATGAACACCTGAGCTGTTGGAGTGTCAGCATGAACGACATTAATTTTTTGTGTGATCGTCTCCATGACAGGGGCTGGTTGAGTGCTTCCATTTGATGTGTTTTGCTTCACAGGTGGATGAACAGATGGTACAATATCTTGTGTTGCAAAGCTCATTGGTAGAGGTGTTCTCCCGGGTGTAGATGAGAAAGGAATCATAACACCAGGGTTATATTCACATGGATGACAATTGTACTGGTCGTAGTGCGTGTAGTATGCACTAGCATCAGGTGTAGATGAGTGTGGGAGAGGGTTGTAATCTCCATACCTGAAGTAGCATCTGTCAGCGATGTGCCCCATCTTATGACATATCTGACATAGTGGCTTGACATTAGAGAATTGTCCACGTCCTCTGCTGAATGATCCACGGCCTCCTCCACGGGTAAAACTTGGTGGTCTCATACCTCTGTTTCCTTGTCCCATGCCTTGTGTGTAATATGCACTGGCCACGTAATCTTCATCTATGGCACCTTCAGGATAGTGCATAGTTGGTGTAGTGACATGATTTGCATGACCTGAGAGTCCGTTTGATAGAAACGTTTTTTGCCTTGCCTCAGAGTCCACAAGCATTGTGGTAACCGTCTCAACATCAAATCTTGGCCTAGCCGCATTGATGACCGCTATTACAAATTCATACTCAGCAGTGAGACCACTGAGAATGTGTGATATCTGGCTTGCTTCATCTATTTTCTCACCTAGCATTGCCAAGTGGTCACATATAGATTTGATGTTTGCTAAGTAGTCCCTCATTGACAGTTCACCTTTTCTTTGATTTGCCAACTGATTGCGGTATGACAGAATTTTGGCGTCTGACTTGCTGGAGTAGAGCTTGTTTAGTTTGCACCAGATTTGTGCAGCAGTTTCCAAGCCAACTAGTTCAGGTAGGATGTTTGATGCGACTGATGCCAACAGCCAAGATGCCAACGCCGGGTCAAGTGATTCGTATTCGTCAAAGTCTGGATTCGCACATTCCTGGCCAGTGTCACTGCGAATGGTTTTCGGTGGTTGGGCAACCGATCCATCGAGGAAGTGATGCATTTTGTGCTGCTTGACCATAAAGAACACCTGCTGCTTCCACAGTAGGAAGTTTGTCTCATCTAGCTTTACTGTAATCTTCTTGTTGGAGAAGCCAGGACGGAGAGAGGCGATCGACGAGAGTGTGCTTTCGCCTGAATTCGTGGAGCTGGACATTGTGTTAGATGAATAGCTGTTATTTGAGCCCTCCTGGCTCTGATACCATGCTAAGATGGGAGAGATTTGGATGAACGAAATGATTCTATATATTCTGATCTCATTTTGATTAATGTGTCCAGGTGTGGTTCTTATACAAAGGCTTGTATTGCCATGTTACAACCGGTGTTGACAGCTGTCAAGATATCTCCTAACTGACTTGTTACAACCGAATGGTAATCTACAACAACATTTTGTTATACTAACTATATTAGTTATATTTAGTTGCTCTGCCTCTAATAAAATGCAATTATGTTTGGATAAACCGTTGGCTAGAATGACTTTTTGTAAAATATTTAAATAAAAAAAATGATAATATAATCCAAACATGATAATCCAAATTATACAAGCTTACAAAAGTGGAGTCTCAAGAAACCCAAATTAAACTTTAAAAAAATGCAGTGAGCTGAAGACACACGCTAAACTAGAAAGCCAAGCAAACATGCACACAACAAAAAAGAACCAAACCAGACAAGCAGGGCAAGCAGATTGCACAACACCAAAATTAACTACTCGAGCTATGATTATGCAATGACAAGGAGGAACACAACCACGAGGGGGCAATTGATTCGAAAAGGGCAACACACCTAAATTATAGTAAAGCACGAACTCAGGTGTTGTATCTTTACATTGACTCACAAACACTGTCTTCCCTCCACTGCCATGGCTGTCGCTTCTAAGAAGCAGGTCGCTCAGCCTACATCTCTTCAACAACGTCGATCACGTCGATGTGTTTTTCTTGCTCGTCCTTCCCGTCGATGGTGATTTCGAACTCCTCACACAATCGGTCTGTGGAGGGACGACACCTTCACCGACGATGTCACTTTCATCAGCATCGGAGGCGAAAGAAGAACACGACAAATTTTCTCGCTCCTCGAATATGAGCTTCCTCGTCGTAGTTGTTCGGGTGTCAGTCATTGAGAGAATCACAGTGAGATTAGGTACAATCGAGAGACTCCCAAGAGTCGAAAAAGCAGGTCATTGTCGGAGATGGAGAGAGGGTCGCTCCGAAACCCACTCAAAACTCTGGCAGCAATCTCGACGAGTGTCTCGGAGGAGTAGCTACTGAAGATAGGAGAAAAAGCTAATAATTGATAAGCCATGGCTTCTGTCACCTGAACGTGTGTCATAAACTCAACACTGAGGGCTTCTACGGCAAGGTGAGATCAGCTGCTCCTCTGCTCAAATCTAGCCTATTGCCGACGAGAACGGAGCTTAAGCACGGTGGAGAGCACGGACGAAGAAGCTTCAAGGCAGCAAAAGAATTCAATTGCAGCCAGCTAGAGGACGAAGCAAGTAAGGACAAAAAGGCAGCAGAGAGCGTATTGTGGCAACGGTTACTTCAGGAGGGAGAGATAAGGATCAGGCAAGGGAGTTTCAGTCCAACGCTCATTTTTTGAGGAATACATTCCTGTTGAAGATTTCCCAAACGCCCTCTTCCGTTGAGGTAAAGTCATTTGGGCCTAAAATGACTTTTGGACCACAAAACGGGCATCCCAAACAAGCCCAATATTTAGTGTCAAGTGCACGTTTCAGAATATGATATTACCATTTTTACCCCTTACCCTATTTTTAATTTCAGATCAATTGGGATATTGAAATGTGGTGAAAAGACAATAATGCATGTGAGCAAAAAGAAAAGGAAAAACTTATATTCTTGACTAGTTATTTGAGTTGCAATTTACTAAAATCAAGTTGCAGTTCTGTTTGGTAAGCAAAGTTCCATTCTTTTCAAGTTATAAGGTAGTTATTTTTATATGTGAAAATATCCTATTATTGATTGGTTGCTCCATATACTCAACTTGCAATTAGTAAAAATCAAGTTGTAATTCTATTTAGTAAGGGAGGTCTCATTTTTTCAAATTCCACCGTATCGTTTTCATATGTAAAAATCTCTTATTATTAACTAGTTATTTCATACACTCGAATTGTAATTCATTAAAATCAAGTTGCAATTCTGTTTGGTAAGGGGAGTCCTAATTTTTTTCAAATTCTAGATGTAGTTATTTTCATATGTGAAAATATCATGTTCTTGACTATTTATTTCCTATACTCAAATTGCAATTCGCTAAAATCAAGCTACAATTTTTGGTTGATATTATAGAAGATTGTTTTATACAAGGAATTGCAACTTGAGTATGGAAATAACCAGTCAATACTAGGATATTTTCCTTCTCTTTTTTATCTAAGGAGCATTCTCATCTTTTCATGAAATTTCAATATCCTTAATTGGTTCACTGTGCCTAATTTGGGATCAAGCATATTGAGCACCTTGGCTTATCTTTTCTATATTTCAAAGGGTGTTTAGTGTCATTTTCAGTTTTTATGTTATAATCTCCCAAATTTTATCTTGTTCGAATTTTCGATTTTTTGTTAATGAGTCCGTTTGGCAACGCTCAACTCTCACCAGTGTTTTTCCGTAAAACGATATAATCTCCTTCACATATTTACCTCGACTTGTGTAAAAGTACTTCTCCACCGCGTTTCCAAACGGATACAGTGATTATTTGTAATAGTAACTTAATTGTTTTATGTACCCGTGAAGATTAGTTTTTTTTTATGAATTTTTATAAAGACACAAATATGTACACAAATATTTGATCCGCTACAATCCGACCCTTTTGATCCAATCCAGTCCAAAGGGCGATGTAATTCATGATCTACGAGTCTCGGGCTTCAGGTGTGCTCTGGATTTTGTGCTGCTAACAATTTCAAGGGGCGATGCAATTTGTGATTGAGACGGTGAGAAGTGGAGAAACTAAATAATGAATCAATACAATTTTTATCCCTTAAATTTCATATCATTTAATATATTGATCCATATAGTTTAATAAAAAAAATTTCGCAAAAAAAAATGAAATGAAATAAAAATTCGAACCATTTTAGGAACTAAAACCATTGATTTCAAAATGAGGGATCAAAACTTAAATGTAGGCAAAGTAGATGATCAAATATTGAATTTTTTTTTTTTTTAGGTAAGGGTATTACCCAGGGTATCCACCGCCGGCAGCAGTGACTAATCCCCTCGCTGATTTGTGCGGGCTCCTCGATGGGAGGGACAGCTGGCCCTGGGAAGCTGCTGCATGCCCAAGGCAGGGTTCGAACCCCTGACCTTGGTTAACCCCTGCCCAATTGTCAAATATTGAATTAATCCATTAATAATTAATAATTGATGATACAAGAAAAAGCAAATATAAGGCCCAACGGGCAGGAAACTTACAGCACCACCCACCCAAATCAAAGTTCACACGCATGTGTATAGTATGAAAGTTCTGAGCTCTGAGGATGAGACTTTAAATGGGTGAAACAGGAAAATGAGTTAGTACTACGTACTCGTCATTGACAATTGTTAACAGTAGATGTGTTTGAAATTAGCAAACCTGCCCCATGACACATAGTTGACAAGTCAAGGACGCAATTACATATTGGCAAAAAAAAAAGGACGCAATTACACATCTCTCTTCCAGTTATGAAGCATAATGGCAACAAGTGCAGAATTTCTAGAGGGAGAAAGCAGCATACGGCATCGTTTTCTATGGCATCAAATATTCCCTCAGCACAAGGATTCAACTCAACCCTTGAACCAGTTAGATGGCTAGGGCCCGTTTGGTATACATAATTGATTTTGATGGATATAAAAATTGAGATGGATATGGATATTGAGATGGAGTTTTAAAGTACGTTTGGTATGTCATGAAAACGGAATCTAATTTTCATATGAAAAGATTAAAATGCCCTTTTGTATTTAAAAAGAAAAAAAATTAACGCTTCCCAAAAACAAAAAAATCTTCGCCTGCTACCTATTATGTGAAAGAGTTTTTTTTAACCTCCGACCTCCGGTGATGCAACTTCCGTTGAGCCCAGTATTCATACCCTTCGACCTACATCCTCCGTCCTCCGTCCGACCTCCCTGCTCCCTCGCTTCTCCTCCACCAACGTTTGTGAGCAAACATCCAGCGTTTCATGCAGTTCGTGGTGATGTTACTGATCCGACCTCCAAACTCCCTGCTCCTTCTATACCTCATTGCGGTCAACATCGTGCTCCCTCGTCGGCAACGGGGAAGAAGCTTGCTATTTCAGATTTGAATGAAACCTCCAGCGTTCTGTTGCTATTTCAGTACCTTATTCAAAAAATCCGAAGCCTATGTTTCCAATTCGCCCTGGATTTTGTCATCTTCACCGACTGTAATGCCAGGGAGACAATGGAAACATCGGAGAGGCTCTGGACAACAGCCACTACATCCTAAACAAAAAACAAAACATGAATCAGGGGTTCATCATCAAATCTTCTACCAGTGCTGCACACACTCTCATTGGTTGCCGTCATTGGACAACAACCACTCTCATCTTCTCTGACGAAAATTGTAGGGAGGTCGCCGTCATCGGCGATGGCGGTGGTTCATGCTCATTAGCGATCTTGGAACCACTCTCATCTTCTCCGACGGCTCCAGTAGAAACGAGAAAAGGAAGGCAGAGAAAGAGGGCGGAAGAGGAATATGGGGTATGGAATTGCAAAATTGACCTTTTAGCATAGAATCCATTTCAGTCTATTTTGATGGAATAGGCTTCCATGTGGAAGCCAATTCCATGGTACCAAACATACAATCTCTATGGAAATCAATTCCATTTCCATTTCCTTACCTCCATTTCCATTGTACCAAACGGGCCCTTAGGGTTTATTTGAAGGTTGCTCATGCAAAAATAAGATAAAAATAGAATACGTAAAACATAAATAGATTGAATTGCCCTTGCACTGCAGGGAGGAAAGCCATTCGATTTCCTAATACAGGGTGTTCTGATTTTCTTTAAAAGAACCAAGCGAATGTTCTTTCCATTATTCCTTCAGCCGTCCTGCCATTCCATTACCACAAACGGAATGCTTCTGCTATGATATGTCGGGAGACAATGGCAAAATGAGTGAACTTCCAACATCCACGGACACGAATAATATATAAGCAACATCTTTGTAATTTTGATGACTCCGAAATCATAATGCGAAATTGTGGCATACAGGGACATTAAAGTAAAGTAGCCGGCTGGGGAAATTGGATGCCGAACGAATCCAAAACTAATATTCAATGTATCAACGTCACTGGTCTAAAGAATACAAACGTAAAAGCAATGGATTACCCTAAACTTTGATGGCATACTTCCTCAAGGGAAAGTACATTTCCTTCTTCTTTTCACGCTCCGTCTTCAGTGATGCCTGCATCCGCCAAAATGGAAGACCAGGTTAAGATAACTCACATTAAAAACAGAAGAGATAGGACCAGAGCAAACCAAGAACTTTCAAACATTTCAACTTGGTTTAAACAGACAAGTATTTTCATTTTCAATTTCCAAATACTTGTACAAGTTCCGAAAACACAATCATCCCTGTGGACGAATGATTATAACTGAAGAAAGTAACGGAATTTTTTTTAGCAAGACACAATTAAATGGTGCCAATCAAAACGGAAAGAAAAGTTTCTTCCTTGACAATCAGCCCAACCTCCATACCCTAACTGTTTTAGCTAGCCTAATTTTCATATTCTACAGATGCTTTTGTAGAAAAAGGAATTGCTGCAAAAGCGCTCTCATAAAAGTCATCAAATTGAATTGCTTTTCTTCTCATGCGTCAGCACTTGCATCAACTGCTACAAGAACCCTGGCACCTTACGTTATACGTACCCAATCTCCAGGAATGATTTATTAAAACGATATATTCATGATCAATTATCCAAATCCAATCTACCCTCAGATCCTCTCAAAGAAGCCGGGTCTCTAAGATTCAACATTACGATACTAGAATGGTTTAGATCAATCTTACCCCAGCAAATCATCAAAGACTGAAACTTTTAAAGTTTTCTATCAGTTGTTCCGCAGATTACTAATGCAACCATTCAAAGAAACAAATATAAAGAAACTCGGAAATGTACAAATTGCACTATAGAATGAATAAAACCTGATGTTTGGTGAGACGCCTGCGGATAGCTCGGGTCTTCTTGGGACGTAGATCAAGAGGCAGATACTTCTTGTTTTTGTAAGCCTCTCTGAGAGCCGCTTTCTGCTTCTGGGAAATAACAGTCAGCACCTGCGCTATCGACAACCTCACCACCTTACTGCAAAGTCACCAAAACGCCCGTTTCTCTCAATCAGTTAATAAATTTTAACACTAATAGTGCCATAACAATTGTATACAGAAAACAACTGAGGATTATTACATCTTAGAAAGCTTGTTGGGGGCACCGCCGGTGACCTTGGCGACTCGGAGTAGAGCGAGCTCTGCCTTGAGATCCTTCAACTGGTTGAGTAGCTCAGCCTTTGTTTTATTCCTCAGCTCGTGCACCTTTATCCTCGCTTCAATGTCGTCAGCAAAAAGTTCAGATTTCAAATGGCAAATTTAAAAACAAGTAGCACAAATTGAAATCATTTCAGAGAAGGACTTACCCATCTTCTCCGTAGTTATGCTACTCCCGACACTTGAAACCCTAGAACGATCAGACGTACGATGGGAGATGGACGAACCCTAATAAACGAGGGGCCGCATGCTTTCTGGATCGAAATCAAACGGGCCCATCTTATTTGGGCTTACACTTGCCCGTTCACAGTGTTTATCAAACACTTAAAATCAATTAAAAAACATTTTTAAGTAAATCAAAACAAAATTTCTATGACATATTTATTGAATATTGTGTAAAATTATTTAAAAGGGCTAATACACACCCATTTAGAATAACTGATGTCATTGAATCTTTGTTTGAAAAAAAGATAGGTTAATATGTGTGTATATATATGGGATCCAGATTAAGGAAAATCATTCTTGATTGGGATTCTAAGAGCATTGTGCCTGTTTGAAAAGTGAATCTCAATCACGTTACACGTAAGTTGAGATAAAACATTTCTAACATACTTACTTTGAAATCTATAAAATCGTTCTTTCAACCTCAAATATTGCTGGAGCGAACTTGATCCCGCCACACCAAGGTGCCCCGTGGGTTTAATGATCATTGGGCCATTAAAGCATTTTGATATTATAGTGCAGGTAAATATATAAAATATGTAACCACAATACATTTTATGCAATGATAACTCTTGCAATGTGAATGATGATATTTGCAAATGTATTGACAAGTTCAATAACATTATATCGTAAGTTTTACTTAATGATAACATTTATAACGTGAATGACAACATTTATAAATGCATTGATAATTTCAATAATAGCATAACCTTAACTTTTAACTACTAACTGTACCGGCTCCCATTAATACTCGTAGGCTCAGAAAACAGACACTAGCAATTGGAGCACCGGCCACGTGTTTGTTGCTCGGAGTTAGAGCACCGCATTTAATTTTTTTAAAAAATATATAAGAGGCATTTTTGTAAAGGCATTAAAATTCAAAATCACATATTTCTAACTGTTGCTAGGCTTGTTTGGATAGTCCGTTGGAAGAACGGTTACAGATTCCGAGGTAAATATGTGAGAAGAATTTTGTCTCAGTAAACATAGGAATGGCTTTTAGAGAGGTAAACGGCCTCCCCAAACAAGCCCACTGTCAGTATGTTTATTGATGGCAACATCTTAAATTTTATTGAGTGTTTTACCTGGATTTCCTAGGTTGCATCAGAACAGTGAAATACTTAATGTCTTGTCCTAGGCTTTTTTTTTTAATTCAGCCCCTTGTTGATGGTGATAGATATTACTATCTACTTAGATATTTATCTCCATTCCACATCAAAACAGTTAAATACTTATTGTCTTGGCAAAAATGAAAAAAGAAAAAGAAACTGTTGTCGGTCAAAGGGATGAACTTATGAGCATCATGCACCTAATTAGATTAGACAATTTTTTGGTGACTTGGATGCTACGTCTATCTAACAAGCCAATTAGGCATCAAAAGCCTCTGGTAATCCAGATTTTGA
The DNA here is from genome assembly GCA_025593235.1 of Vachellia pachyceras. Lineage (NCBI taxonomy): Eukaryota > Viridiplantae > Streptophyta > Magnoliopsida > Fabales > Fabaceae > Vachellia > Vachellia pachyceras. The sequence goes on from JANTPZ010099000.1 coordinate 12,792, forward strand.
TCACAAAATGCTTGTTTGAGAACACCGTTTTTCAAACGGTGCATGTAAGCCGTGACAAAATCATCTCGAAATCTGCAAAAACCATCTCGAAATCCATAAAACCATCTTGAAATCTGCAAAATATCTCGAAATCTGTAAATTCATTTCTCCCAACGGACTTCTCAAACACACACAAAAGGCTCCGTTTGGATAGCCCGTTGGGAAAACGGACATAGATTCTGAGACAGTTTATGTGAGAGGGAAAGTGTCTCGGTAAGCGCACCCGTTGTGCAAACGGGCAAAACAAACGGAGCCAAAATCAACTAATGCTCCGTGGTAACGGCAGGGCCAATTTCCTTTGCATTTGCGCCTTCACTTCCGCTGCTTGTTTTGCGACTCTTTTCAGAGATCTGAACTATATTTTGAGTTTAAAAGTTTGTTATCTTACAGATTATGAGGTTACTCCTTTTTTAAAATACATTCTAAACAAAAAGCTCTTGACAAAATGCATTATAAACAAAAATCATTTTTTTAAAATGCATTATAGTTAATTGTTATTCTCTCGACAGTTTTTCAAATAACTGTCATTTAACAAACTTCTCAGTAGCCTCCCTCTCCCTTGCGTTCTGGTCATTGCTCAAGTTCCCAGAATCGTGGGATTGGACTAGCGGCCTCCGCAGCTCCAGTGTCCGAATCTGTTTGGCATTTGATGGTTTCAAATAAACTAATAAAGCGCATGTTTAACATTATCGATTACGTTTGAATAAATCGATACAAAACTCTTCTAACGTATTTATCTAAACTTATTTAAAATCACTTTTTTTTGACGTATTAAAAAATATATGAACACATGTAAAGTAGCCTTTAGAAACAAGAATAGAAGGTCATGGTTAAGGCTTGTTGAGAATGTCATATCGTTCTCACGGTCACGCACGTTTACCCACATTACAAGTTCCTTTTCTTTCACTTTCTCGTTATTGTCTACGCGCCATAAGCTGTGCAGTTATATACCGATTCCCAAAATATGAAGCAGCCATACAAACAGACCAGCTTAAACCATAGACGGGACGAAGAGATGCTGGGCGCGCAAACAACGCCACCGTATTCACCAAAAACCCTTACACATCCCAGATCCCTTCCCAGATCCATCAACTATCTGTTGAAAGAGCAAAGGCTTCTCTTTATCTTGGTGGGTATTTTTATCGGCTCCACATTCTTCGTTGTCCAACCCACCCTCTCTCGTCTCTCCCCATCTGAATCCCATCCCTTCGTTCCCAGATCCTTCTCTACGGGCTTGACGCTACATGATGAGGTTTCCCGCTCATCTTATGGTTTGGGAGGCAAAGTGGGGAGAGTCCCCGTCGCACTCAATGGCCGGCGTTTAAGGATTGTGGTCACCGGAGGGGCAGGTTTCGTGGGGAGTCACCTCGTCGACAAGCTCATTGCCAGGGGGGATGATGTCGTTGTGATTGATAATTTTTTCACCGGGAGGAAAGAAAATCTGATTCACCACTTTGGTAACCCACGATTTGAGCTCATTCGCCATGATGTGGTTGAACCAATTCTCTTGGAGGTCGATCAGATCTATCACTTGGCTTGCCCCGCTTCTCCTGTGCATTACAAGTATAATCCCATCAAGACCATCATATCCTTTATCGTTGAATCGTTATTGATCGGTGATAAGTATAGATTGATTTCATATTCATTAAATTATAATGCTTTACACTCAGAATTTGTGATTGCTTAAGCTTGAACATGGTGTTATCTTGAGACCCTTAGCTACCTATGACTTACAAGATAAACGTGATGGGTACCCTTAATATGCTGGGACTCGCAAAGAG
>JANTPZ010099001.1:0-17520 GCA_025593235.1 Vachellia pachyceras
GATGACTGGTTTTGATACAGATCCAAAAGCATGTATCAGCAGAAAGATTTTGTGCCTAATAGAACAAAAACTCAAAGTAATGGCTAAATTCCTGACCACAAAGCACCATTTTAGCCGATGACAAATTTGGAAAAGAGGGCCCCGCTTGAATGATGAAGTGTGTGGTGCTTGCCTTGTGCAGTTCCAAATCCAAACCATGGTGCCGTAACTGTTGGGAACAAAGTGACCCTCCTGCACTGTGGAAGTGTCCCTTCTTGTTTTTTCCACTGAAACAAAAAGTCTTTCACAATGATAAGTTGTTATTTCTCTTATTTCAGCACTTTCAACCAATTTATCTTTTCAGAATAGTTAAATACAAGATATCTCTATTATGTAAAAGTATGCTTAATCATTTACACACACCGCTATTCAGTCCACCCACATGGTTAGGAGTCTAAGTCTATGGACAAATGATATTCCTGGGCTGGCCACAGAATCTGCAACAGATATTATGAGGTGAAAGTTAAAAAAAAAAAAAAATAGGTGAAGAACAATAGTAATTTTTTTATTATAGATTGTAAACGTTATATTTTACCCAAACTTTCTGATGAAAAAACAAAAACAAAGCAATCAATGAAGATCACCATCAAGTTACCACTCGTTCTATTTATCATTATAAGGTACTTTTTAAATAACTCACAGAGGCCAATGTCATTGGCTAATGTCTATTAAACATTCCAATATTTCCAAATATATCCTCACTTATACAGAAGACTATATTAAAAGAAGCTCCAACTCTGTATTAATGTGAAAGGATTCTGAGCCTCAAAGTTTGGCTGAAGCATTAAAGTACACCTGGATTTCTTTACCTGTTCAACAACACCTCAAGCTATTATTAAGAATAATTTGTCTTGTAGTTATTGGTTCTATTAAGAGAGGCATGTGACTCAATATTAATCTGAATCTCTCTGTACTCAAATTTTTAAGAAATTTTATGGGTTTGTGACTTGTGAGGGTCCTTGTTTTTGTATGGGACCATGTTTTTGCTTAATTGTCTCCACGCGTCTTTCTGGTTCAGGGAAATCGTGAATGACTGGTCCACATGCAAGAAAATCTGTTACTTGTAAGATTTACTTTTGATGCTCTTGAAACAACAATGACTTTGAAAGATTTTATATAGATTATGGTGTGTTTGAATAAGCGGTCGAAGCTATTTTTCCAACGTATTTTACGACCTACAAGGTAAGCATGTGAGTGGAGTTTTGTCTCAGTTTATATAAACAAGCTTCTCCAACGCTCACACAAATAAGCCCTTAATAAATGTAACTTCTCAATTGATGTAGAATCTAATTATTTTGAAAGACAGTTTATGAGACAGGCCAAGAAATAAAAATACTCTAATCCAATAACAAATATGCACCACGTCAAAAGTGATTTCATCAAATCTATTTTTCCTTACCTTAAGTCGTCCACAGTTAATCATTATCTGTGACTAATAAACTCAGTGTTCAAGCTAGAAATTTCCCCATAAACGGGGTTGAGTGTCATTTTCATGGGAGCCAATTTGATGCCATGTTCGCACCAAGTCTATAAGATGACTAATTGCGAAGATTCAAGTGCTAGTGACACAAGAAAATTAAATAAATTCAGCCCCTTGAACATATGATCTCAAGTTCAAATTCATGTGAATGTAAAAAGCATCTTTAGAGGAATTATTTTCAATTGAGATTCAGTGTTTGAATCTCACCTAATCAGATGAACATATGAAAAAAGTAAGGACGACTATGGGAATGACAAGATTTTATTAATCCCACAGAGATGGTTGATTTGATAGAACTCGACAGAAAGGTGTATTGTGAATTGTGATGTTGGCATAACATTAACCAGGGGAAACTAATTTGAAACAGAGGAGAGAAACCAACATTTAGTGGTTAGGCCCAAGAGAGGTAGGTGGAGGTATGTATTAAATGAAAGGGGCCAACATGTATTTGTATGGAAGTAGGCAGATCATACCCCATTCACTCATTCATTCATTGATCTCTCAAGCTCATGTACTCACCACATGTTTCTTCCTAAAATCTCATACCACTCACATGAAAAGAGCTCATAATTTGAAATACCTTCATTTTCCAACAATAAAAATGAAAATGTGTAAATAAAACACTTTTGTCTCTCTTTAGATTTGGATGGATACTGGATAGGAAAATACTAGGGAAAGACAAGCCTAATTTTATTATGACAGCAATAATTTAAAATGAAAAAATTGAGCTTGAGTTTCCACTATTTTTAAAGCGTAAGAAATAGATATGCCGACAACAAATATTATCTCCTGGGTACAAAGGGAATTGAGTATAAACTACAGACTCCTTCCAACTAAGTTATTGGATCCATTTGAGAATTCGGTAGAAAAGTGATTTTACCATTTACAAGGTAAATGCGTGAAGAAAATTATCTCGTTTTACGAAAGAAAATTAACTCGTTTCCAAATAGGGCTATTGTATATATATGAGGCTACTAAAATTCAAATCCCCGGTTACCAAGGAGTTGATTTTCATGTACTTTTTTTTCCCATTTTTCTTTCATAAATAAACAACAGTTTTTTTTTAATTTGTCATACTTTGATCTCCATCCATTAAGCTAAACTACATCCTAACTAATACTAGTTGGAATAGCACTAGACTAAATTTTGTTAGCTACATCCTTTCCATTGATGTAGAAAAAGAATAATAATATAAGGCAAGCGTATAATAATTACTCATAAATTATTATCTCATCATTTACTACTTTCACTTTTATAATGTAGAAAAGGAATAATAATATGAGGCAAGCCTATAACGAATAAATATAATTGCCCTCACAAGTTATTATCTCATCATTTACTACATTCACTTTACTACAGACAGAGAGAGTAACGAATAAGATCCGAACCGGAGGCTAGTCATACGCGGGGAAGCATTGATTGATCCATTTTAAGGAATAAAAGGGCACTCCCCAACCCTTACCTCTTGATTCCCAGAGAAGCTAGTCGTCGTCCTCTTCGTCGTCGTCGTCGTCGTCGTCATGACTGAGCCTTTGCTTCCAAACTCCGTTCTCCCACCTCAACAAAGACAAGTCGGCGTTTCCTCCTCTCACGTGCACACCCTCCCTCCTGTTGCCATGTACGCTTCAATCTCTCTTCTTCTTCTTCTTCTTCTTCTTCTTCTCCTCCTCCTAGCTCCTCCTCCTCCTCCTCCTCCTCCTCCTCCTCCTCTTTGCCTTTTCTTCTGTTTCACGATTCACAGTAGTCTTCCTCAGCTTAAAAACAAACCCATAGTTCCTCTATGATAACGTCATTTCTGAGATATCGTTCTTGTTCTTCTTCCGCACTGTTTTTCTGCTACTGCTGCTGTATATAACTATCCTTGTTCACCGACAGATGATGCCCAGGTCTCATTTTTTGTTTGCTTCACGGAACCCATCTGGGATTTTGGTCCATTCCCTTTCGTCTTCTTCAGCGTGCTAGTCATCTGCTACTGCATAAGTTTTAACTCTATATTGTTTTCTTACATGGCCAATTGCACTTATTCTTAATTCAATAGTTTGAGAAAGTAAACTACCATGACCGATCCCCTCTTTCTTTCTCCTCAGCCATGCCTGGACTTAAATGCATGCATTTATTAGTTTCTGCAGTTCTATTTGACATCGTATGAGTGTTACACACACACTTTATATTTGGGGAAAATGAGTTACAGGTACCAAATAAGAGAATTAACCATCAAATGGTTTCAAGGATTCAAAAAACTATTAAAAAGTCACAGGAGTAGCTAATGAGGTTGTCATTAACAACCTCAGCAGCCTTCATTAACAACCTAACAGCTACTCCTGAAACCTTATAGTTTTTTGAATCCTTATAACCATTTAATGATTAATTCCCTTGGGATCTGTAGCTCATTTTCCCTTATATTTATTTCTGTGGCCGTCCTAGTGCTTGCCTTTTCCTTACGTTGTACTTGAAGGAGATTCAGGTCTAATTATGAGGCTGCAGAGCTAACCTGGAAAAACGGCCAGCCAGTAATGAATGGGCTTAGTGGGTTCATTCCTGCGGCCCACCAAAAGCCCACATGGATAAGGGCCCATGACACGCTGGAGTCCATTGTTCAACAAGCTACTACATGCCAGCGTCGTCAAAAGTCAAATTTCATGATGATGCCACAAGATCATAATCACACCCCAACCAGTATAAGCTCTATTGTTACACCCTCCGGTGGCAGGACGACGGTGCCGCCGGAGATATCCGGCCAAGCACAATCTGAACCGACGCCAGTGAGGAAGCGGGTTCAGTCGGATTCCGGCTACCTTGGAAACGGCTTAGAAGAATGTGAACCCAGCAGTGGAGGCTGTGCTAGTGTCACGGCCACATTCTGTAGAAGCTTCAAGAGAAGTAAAACGCTTGAGGACGATTCTCCTTCTCTCTGTGAATCGGTAACTCAACTTTTTTAGTGTTGTTAATGTCCCTTTTCACATTAACCATTTTAGCAACAAAATGAAGGAGAAGTTTGGAACTTTGTAAGGTGTATAGTTCCTTTAGTAAACGTTATATGTTTGAATAATCTAACAGGAAAACCAAGACCTAGAAGAAGACAGAGACACCAAGGAAGAAACAGGCCGTTCCAATTCAGCAGGAAGAAATCGAGCAGCGGCTGTCCATAACCAGAGTGAGCGGGTAGTAGATGAAGCTTCCTGCTTCACTTTAAAGGAAATTTAAATTAAGAGAATGAAGAGTTGTTTGATTTTGTTAAAATTTTTTTACTGATAATACATATAAGCAAATTGTACCTTTTCCTTTTTCTTGTTTTACTCAGAAACGAAGAGATAGAATTAATCAGAAAATGAAGGCTTTGCAGAGGTTGGTGCCCAACGCCAGCAAGGTGAGGGGAAAAATGAAAGTAGATGATTTATTTGTTTCAAAGAAAAGATGACAGAACAAAAATGAAAGTAGATGATTTATTTGTTTCAAAGAAAAGATGACAGCTTTAACGGTGGATGTGACTAAAACTGCAGAATGACAGCTTCAATATTAGACGAAGTGATTGACTACTTGAAGCAGCTCCAAGCACAGATACAGATGATGAGTATGAGAAACATGCCACAGCAGATGATGATGATGCAACAGCTTCAGATGTCCATGCTGGCCAGAATGGGCCTTGGACTAGGCTCGGGCTGCGGCCAAGGCCCAGGATTAGGCCTGCTTAACCCCAACACCACCATGGTTGCACGCCCACCAGTTCTTCCTTCTCTGCCACAACTCACATTTGCAGGTCCTGCCATTACTCCATCCTTCATGATGCCTCCATTGGTTCAAACCCAGGCTCCTCTTGCAAAGTCTGACCCTGCATCTGCATCTACCTCCAATGCCTCAGTGTCTTTGCCCGATCCTTATACCACTTTTCTTTCACAAGTATGTTAACATAATACACGCCCCCTTTTCTTTGTTTTTCAGACTGTTGTTAGGTAATAATTTGACGGGCTACACCCACTCCTCCAGATACCTATACTTCTAACAAGCTTTGATTCTGGTTCTTCATATTTTCTTTTTCATAGTTTTTCATCCTTATAACACATGCCTTCCAAAATGCCAGTCTCTATGGTTTCACTAGTATTTGGATATAAGCTTAAAGTTGTTAACTTCGTTGAAGTGACGTTAACACCGTTAAGTAGGCTGACATGAATTGTTGACTCGGGATACGAGATAATATAACTTACATGTGGAGATCAAAGCTAAAATTTATTAAAAGTATAAAGATTTGGAATGAGTTTAACCTAATTTCACTCTTCAACTTGGTAAGTTTATTGTTTTTAAGGATAACATTGTCTAATCAACTTGCTATGCATGTTTGCTAATGAACAAATCCTCTAAAGTGATTTTAGTGAACTAAGTGTGTTTGATTGGTTTTTATGTTGGAAACCACTAAACCCGTAATTTTGATGAAGGCCGAGAACACTTACCGTCACCAAACTACAGCCCCTCCTTCCCTCCCTCTTGTTAACTGAATAATAATTCGTGGATTTGGATTGTTTGTTTAATTTCTGTGTGATGATATACTAATGACGAATATATATATATATATATATATATATTGATCAGTCAGTTAATATGGATATTCTAAGCAACATGGCGACGCTTTACCGGCAACAGAGGAGACAGAAGAATCAGAGCATGAGCAGCCTGTCCCAAAAACATCATGGACAAGGCAATTGAGAGCAAACCAGAAATGTAATGCTGCTGCTTCTGAGATTATAATGGAAACAAATAATTGTATATACACCCAACAAACAAGTTTAAAATTCCCATGTTCGTATATTATTAGACTGTCCACTATATATATAATCAGCTCAATTACTTGACAAGTTTTGTTTTGTTCATCTAATTGATTATTTAACTATATATTGACTCCGACCAAGTCAGTGGATCATCAACCAGAACATCAAAGCTAATGAATGATCGTCAGAACTTGCAAATTAATGACTTTTCATGAGCCCAAGGGGTTCAAAGTTTGTGGAGAATGTGAGGACACAGATCTAAATTCTCAACATTTATCAAAAAAATATTTTCAAGAGGAAAAATAAGTAAATGCAAGGCTTACATTTAAAGAGATATAGAAAATAAGAAGGTGAACAAAAGATTAAGCATCATCGTACATCTATTATGTGGGTTTCATCGATTATCATTTGGGTTTTATGAAAAGACAGGCCAATTTTATTCTTGGTAATTCATTTTGGTATATAACTTAAACCTACTTAATAATATAAGTATTTAGGTAATATTTTTGGTTAGATATCTATAAACTTATTAGCATAGGTGGTAAAGGTGTAACCTTTAAATTCGAGATTTCATGATGAAAAGATGCTACATATGTCATAGTTTCCACATCTATAATGTTGCCTCAAAACAAGTGACTTGTAAAGACATGAGCTCTTTTAGTTATTAACTTTTGAGGTTTCCTCCTCGACAAAAATAATACTTTGAACCATAACTTACCACATTTAAAAAAAAAAGTGATGTGGTAGGTAGAGTTAGCCCTGACTCTAATTTTAGAAGATCTAGAGTTTGTGCGTAAACTTCTACATATGTGATTATGCATTTAGGCAAGCAAGAAAGTAATCTAAAGTGAATTATATTGTTCTTATCGTTAAGAGCAATATAATTTTCCCCCCAGAAATTTTATAGTATATATTGATATTTGAATCATAATAGTACATACAGTAGCATCACTGCTTTAAACTGATAAACGACTAAACGTACAAAAGTATAGAATTTTAACGTAATGTCCACATATATTTGACATGTATATCTTCACATGTTTATGAAAATACAAAATAAAGAGTAAGTGAGACAAAATGGCAAAAACAAAATAAAAAAGGATACGTAGAACACATGTATTGGTGTTCAATTCTCTCTGGCTATCGCAGTATTAATGATAAAGTTGACTTGAGAGGTCATAATGAATCCAGGATCTAAAGGTGAACCACAGGTTGAAGATGCTAATATAACACAGTGGGACCATATGTAATATCATCCAGTGGACATTACATGTGGCCTCCGATTGAAGCACGGGCTTTTATATATACATGCACACACACACACACATATTGGAATTACAAATCCAATAGGAGGATGGGGATGGCTTGTTGGACCTAAACATGATTGTGATCTTGAGTTTCCAAACATCACAATTGAATGTGATTGTCATTTTGTGACGATAGGCACTTCAATTATGAGAATGACTTCATAACTTCATTGCCAGGAGCGCGCGCATATATATATATATATATATATATCATCATCATCAATTTCAGATTTGATATATAGCGAAATATCACAAAACATTCTTTAATTTACAGAAAAATTTATAGACTAAAATCTCTCAATAATAGAAATGGTTACACAAGATTCAAGGATTGTTCATTTATATTTTATTGCCTTGCCCATACGTGAATGTTCGTTACAGATTACATAGTAAACACAACCTCTTCAGAAAGATTAAAGTTAAATATAATCTCTCATAGTTTTGTGATTATAATTTTTTATCATTTTTATAGAGAAAATTACTATGAGATTCTAACGACAAGTTATGACACATGAGATAATAATAAGTTCATAGCTTCCAACTTGAGGAATTTTTTAACGCTTACATTTCTTACTTGAATCTTATAGTGATTCTCCCGGATTTATACAGCCTTATTTGCAGACCAGTGTATGTTTTGAAGATGAGGGGTTGCATGGTGCCCCTAATGTGTTATTTCGACCCATCTGTTTGCTTCTGCTTGAACCATAAGAGCTTTTCACTCGTCCCACTATTTTCCTGTTTGTTTGGGCATTTATTATGCTCTCCTGCACTGGAAAAGCAGATGAATCTGATTGGTTTTGTTCTATGTCACTACTGGTATGATCCTCAGAGGGTGTTGAATTGGTCTCCTTACACATTTTCTTCATTCATTATTATTGATACACCCACTTCCTTGATCATAACATGTGAATTATTAGGTCTTCCAACTTTTGAAGTTGGAGAAGGCTTTGAACTACTGCTCCTTGGTTTCACCTTGCAAAAACAGGAACAAACAGTTTCTTGTGGAATTTTGACTCTTCTCCTCCTAACGGAAACCATTTTCTGTACGTGTTTTTGGATTCCATGGTTTTGTGTCAATGGCAAGAAACCATCATATCTGCAGCAGAAACCATGGCAGGAAACAGTGTTTTTCCGCAAAATGAGATAATCTCCTCCACATATTTACCTCGGCTTACGTAAAAGTATTTCTCTACCGTGTTCCTAAACGGATCCGGTGATTGGTTTCACATCGCTATCTTCAGATTCAGTTCTCTCAGATTTCTGCTCACTACTAATTAATTCCTCCACGTACTATCACTGATCAAGGAGAAAGAGCTCCGTGGTAAGGTTCTGCTCAGAAATTATCTGTTCAGTGACCTGACAACAGTTTAAAGTGGAAAATTTAAGAGCTTGTACGTTGCAATCAATTGCACATGGTTAATTAATAATCTCCACCTTTGTCCGACTATCAATGGATTAACTTTTGTTAAACAGTAGTTGAATAGGAGGAGATGAAAATCAGAGGACCAACCCCTGGCAATGGGTGAAACTAATTAATTAACCCCACTGTTCAGCGCAGTGAGATATAAAAATATGGACGAAATGATCAAAACCTGTGTAATAATGTGCATTACTGAACCATGCACGCAAATGGACAGTTATTGCATGCAAAAAAAAAACTGATTATCATTGACACAGCTTTTGCAATTAAAAAAAGCACTGTTTCTCAAATACTACCTCACATCTTACTAAATGGATTAATTTGATAAGATTAAGGGGATTAAATAAATTATTTAAAATCATTTATATTTATCATATTTTGTCCAAACTAATTTATATGATTCATAAAGTGTTATATAATATAATAAACACATAAATATTTTAGAGAAATAATGTAATACAAGTTATAATTAAATAATTTATTTAACTTCTTTAATCTCTCCGAAGTAGTCAATTGGATTTTATATTAAGTAAAAAAATGTAGTATAGTACATAGTACAAATAAGACTCTAATAATATTTGTTGGACCATATTTTAAGAGATAAAAGAGTGAAAAGTAAAAACTAATTAGAAAAAATATAAAAACTGCTTGCTAGGAGAGCCTCACACTCATATGGATGGTCTAATAATCTTACTAAAATATCAAGACTTAATATGATTAGCCCTTTCTTTCAACTTACCTCAAACTTCCCATACATGCATCTCCAAGGTGTATGTTTAGAATTTAAATTAATAAACACGTCTTCATGATTTTGCTTTCATCACTAGCTATATGAATGTTACAACCTACAAGACTAAAAAAGGTAATTAAATCTCTCTTTAACCAAATTACGTACTCTCATCATATTCCCCTTGCATTCAAATACAAGATAAATACCTACCGTATTTCCCTTTCAGTAGCCTCACACATATGTAATGAATTGCTTCCAAGCAAGCATTCTAAGAGAAACTGGTAATAACAACAACTATACATGGAGAAAATGTTAAGAACTCTTTAAAAAGGTTCACACATATATAAAGAATGTTATTGGATGTCCTAATCAAGAGGATAGAACAGCGATATGGATGTTCTGAAAAGGGGTAAAGGAATATAAAAAAGAATACTCAATAAAGTTGTTGAGTTGAATTTCTTAATTTACAATTTATCTGAAAATTTGACTATTGATATAGTATAATGACATTGCGTTATCTATGTAGCAAACATCATTTAATAGAATAAAGCTTGTTTCTTGTTGTTGCTATGTGATTTGCGCATGCCCCATCCAATGATTAGTTTGGTTTACTATTTTATGAAGTATAGTTTTGTAGAATTAATGACACAGGGAAGTGACTATCACATATGATTGGTAAGCACATATATAAGAGTTTCCTTCTATACATGGCTAAGTGGGTTGATCTATATATATATATATATATGATGCTTGTGGAGTCAGAATTTTCTACTTGAAGGAAAGAAAATTATATCCTGATATACAGCTGTAGAAGTGTGTGGAAATTTATCTTGCTTCTTAAGATTTTTGTAGTAAAGTCTCCCCTATTCGTCATCATTTCTTCAAGCCTACAGATCTGTCTGATTGGTCGATAACAATATGACTCATCATTATTAGGAATGATGAAGGAAGGGTACGTAGCTTTCAAATTACTGACCCACTTCTTCAAGTTTCATGAGCTGGATCCCCAGTCGTTCCTTTATCGTCAATTTTATACAAAACAAAATTTCCCCCAATGACAAGTTTGCTAAATTAGATTTTCTTCGTTCATATACTTGCAAATTTTCTGAAAACAACATCTCCACTTGCCAAAGTAAAATTACGTATATCTATCTTTTCTCTCACCTCATTTAATTTGGTTGAAGCCCCGTACGCTTACATCTAACTAATCTACCAAACAGATCAAGAGCTAGATTGAGATTATTGTGAGGACATGAATGAATGAAAGATTTTTACAGTGTTGTGCGCGAGAATGATGATGTTGGAAAGGGAAGAGAGAAAGGAGAGAGAATGATATGTGTGTGTGTGAGAGTGAGGGGAAAATGCCAAAATGAAAGAAAGGGAAAATGATGAGTGTTTCAAGACTCATGACAAGCTTAACAAGATCATTTCATTTTCCTTCCATCTTATTTGACCTTTTTTATGTTCCTGACTTGCATTTTTCTGCATATCACCGGATTGGATGTATTTTCTCATCTTGTATGATAATGTTGAATCAATTAAAAAAGAATTTTCATATAAGTCGAGATAAAACTTCTTTTTACATTTTTATCTTGGAGTACGTAAAATCATTGAAAAAAGCTAATGCAAACACACCTTTAGACCCCAAAAAAAGTTTTATATTTAAATCTTATGATTGTTACTCCCTCCTCTTTTTTTTAATATAAGAACAATGTAGGGTTGGATAATTTGATTCTAAATGTAAAACCTTAATTCATTTTATCTCCTAAGTTTAAAATTTATTTTGTAAAGTATCATAATTGATTACGCATATTAAGAATGTTCCAGCAAAAGATAGTCATAATTAAAAAGGGTATTTTAGAGAAATCAACTCATTTTAATTATAAATAATTGATTTAACTAATTTAATTAATATACTTAAATTAGTTAAGTACATAATATACAAAATATAATTTACTCTCTTTAGCAACTCCAACCAAATTGATTTAGATTAATTAGGGTTTTTTGCACTTTTTAAGGGTGAAAAAAATTAATATGAAAATAAATTTCCGTTTGTATTATTACACTTTAGATGTGGATATTACAAGGATTCTTACAAATATTAATGAATTTTAGACGTGCTTTTGCAGCGTTCAGATTTTTTTTTTTTAGATTTCGTTTACAAGATTATTTACAGCTCTTTTTTCTGATTTACTATCACAGAGGCATTAAAATTAATTTGTATGGAGTATAACTAGAGGTTCTTTCAACAACCAACAGAAGCAGGGGTGGGTGACAAACCTTTGAAATATGATAAAAACTATTCATAAAGAAAGCAATCCAACTAACTTTTGATAATCTTTTTGTCATAGCCCTGACGCTATCAGATTCCAACAGGGTGATTAGAAAGATGAGATTAATTAGTCGTTAAACCATCCCCACTCCTTCACGTAATCTTTTTTCTTTTTGCTATTATAGTCACATGCTGACCACATTAATCACAACATATCTCAATTTATTTATTTTTTTGGAGATTTAGTCTCAGATCCCAAATAAGCAAAAAATTTAAGGAATTGTCCTATGAAGAAAAATATTTAATGAGAGGTCCCATTCACAACATGAGGTCCTTGTATTGACAACACCATGTGCTGTGTTGACAACATCTCATGTTGTCAATGAGACCTCTCATTAAATATTTTTCTCCATAGGAAATGGGTCTGTTTGGAAAAGCGATAGAGAAGTACTTTTACGCAAGCCGAGGTAAATATGTGGATGAGATTGTCTCGTTTTGTGAAAAATACTGTTGAACGTACTTTTGAGTGAGATTTAAGTGTTTCCAAACAAGCACAATATTTTACTTATTTGGGACCTGAGGCTAAATCTTCCTATTTTTTTTCCTAGTCCAATCAAAGTCACATCATCAAGACCAGAGTGTTTATTAGCGAAATATCTCCAATCAATCTTCAAACAAAAAAAAAACAACAAACCAATCAATATATTAATCACAAATAGTGATTTCAACTCACACCATGAGCGATGCACCAGCACAAATGGGAAAAAAATAATTTGAACTTGTAATTAACTATTTGAAGAAATTGATAAAAAGAAGCAGAGAGGCTGAGCGATTACATATCCCTGATTTTATCAATAATTATATTGCGTAAAGTGAATTCTGCCGAGTGTTTACCATGCATGAAAACTTGAATCAATATCAATGTGCAGTAACCTATAATTAATTTCTTCAATTAGAATACAATTTAAATAGTGTAGTCTTAACCTTCACCCAAAGACAACATAGATGGAAAAAACACGACGATGACTTGCAAACCACTTAAATGAGCTTTATTTTGTTATCTTTTTTAACTTTAAGCTCAAGCAGATGAAAACAAACAATAATATATTATATTTGAGTAGATAAAGTAAAAAGAGAAACGGGGGCTCCCTTTGTCAACAATACAAGGTCAAAAATAGCAAGAAAATTGCATCAAAATGATCAAGATGGGCACTATTCAATGATTATCCCTGCTCCCTTAGCTTGAAGACGAGGCATGCCTATTCGTATTGTGGGGTTCCAGGTCATGTAGCTCATGGACTGATTCAGTGACTTCCCCAGAAAACCATTGACCTATTCTTCCTTAAATTCTGCTAGCCGACAAGCTAGTGTCCCTATGCAACCGCACTTACAGAGCTTTTATGTTTCACTGGGTTTGAGTATTTACAAAGATAGGTATCTTCTTTTTAAGATCATTGCATGGCCAAATCAACTATTTTAAATTGACTTATTGCATATCCATGGGGTATGAACTGAAGGGTGGTGATCTGGTGTGTGAAAATCTGCTAATTTAAATACATTGGATTGCCAAGTGGGAGGAGGTTCGATCCCCCACCGCGGCGCTTGGGGAGGCATCCTAGCTCCTGGGTGCTTAGGTAAACGCCTGAGGGTAATTGACGGCTCGCCCTGCCCGACATTGGTATGACCTAAGAGGAAGGGAGATTTCGCCCTGCCCTTGGCTTGTGGGTGAGCCCAACCCCCTGCCTAAAATTTTTGTATCAAAAAAAAAAAATACATTGGATTGGATTGTGAAAGGAAGATCATCGTCACATGGGTATATCAGACATGCATGCAGGCAAGGGCCTGTGTCTAGACAAACGTAAAAAGAAAAGAAGCAGTAGATATTAATGATGATTATGAGTTTCCAATGTTTATTATTAGTGGAAATGATTAACTATCTTTGTGTATACTTAATTTGTAAGATAAAGCAAATAATAATGCATTTGAAATCACTAGAAAAATCTCATGAAGTAAACAAATAGCAAACCTCATTTATTTGATTGATACGGGCAGAAATAGTTAATTAAGATCATCTATTTACCTTTTTTTATGTTGAAAGGCAAGTTAAAGTCGCCATAGCATGGAGATCTAAGTATCAACAGTTACTTTTGATATAGTAATAAATGCGGGTTAATCATAATCATATGGTAAAGCTATGATATGAAGAATTCAACGTAAAGTCTAACAAGAGTCCAGATAACACTGTTGAAGTCCAAACTTCGAACTTTTGATGTAGACAGATCTGGAAGCATTGATTTCCCATGATCACGTGTGTCTCCCAGCCAACAAACCATCACCATCCCTCAAATTATGGTTTCCCTTTGCCAACGTGAAACTTTGTTCAACTGTTAAACCCCCCCGCTACCACCAAACATTTCCCCACTTATAAAATCCACTTGGAACCTCAACTATCACCTATATAGGCTATTCCCCCAAGTAGTCCCTTCCTTTCTGCAAAACTATCCAAGAACCCGGATACAATAACCATGGTTTCTGAGACAAACCTATCCAAGAATGTTTGTGTGATTGGAGCAGGGCCATCTGGGCTAGTAGCAGCGAGGGAGTTGAGAAAAGAAGGTCATAAGGTGGTTGTGTTAGAGCAGAATCATGATGTTGGGGGACAATGGCTATATGATCCCAAAATTGAAGGGGAGAACCCTTTAGGAAGGAACCTTTTCCTAAAGGTTCATAGCAGCATTTATGAGTCCTTAAGGCTCACATCTCCAAGAGAAATCATGGGATTCACTGATTTCCCATTTTCTGTCAAGAAAGGTAGAGACTTAAGGAGGTTTCCTAGCCACACAGAGCTTCTTCTGTACCTCAAGGATTTTTGTGAGTCGTTTAGGCTGAGAGAGATGATAAGGTTCAATACAAGGGTGGAGTATGTGGGGATGTTGGATTATGGTGTCTGTCATGATGATTTGAAATGGGTTGTTAGAAGCAAAGAGAAGAAGTCTGGTAAGGAGGTGGAAAAGGTGTTCGATGCAGTGGTTGTGGCCACTGGCCATTACTCGCAACCAAGGTTGCCCTCCATTAAAGGTAGATGTAATTGTCAGCTTTAGTTTCTGTATCTTAAAAGGAAAAGCATGCCAGAATCATGCATATCATTTTAATATATCATATCATTTTTTTACCCTTTCTCTCTTTCCTGTTTCATAGGAATGGATTCATGGAAAAGGAAACAAATGCATAGTCACGTTTACAGATCACCAGAGCCATTCAAAAATGAGGTAAAAATATTCGAATAATCTCAGTTTGTGTTTAAACCAAATAAGCTCTTATAAAACTACAACTGAGGTAACTCTTAATTCAACAGACCGTGGTAGTGGTTGGAAATTCATTAAGTGGACAAGATATCTCAATAGAGCTTGTGGAGATAGCAAAGGAAGTGCATATAAGTTCCAGATCTCTCAACATCTCCGAGGGTCTATCTAAAGTCATATCCAAACACAAGAATTTGCACCTTCATCCACAGGTATCATCACTTCTTATCCTCTAGGTTTGAATTTTCAGGGGAATAGTAGAAAGAAAAACTGATTCACCACCATTATTACCATGTGCAGATAGACAGCCTTCAAGAAGATGGACAAGTTCTTTTCGTGGATGGTTCCTGCATTATTGCGGACTCTGTTTTGTACTGCACTGGGTAATAATATTTCATCTCAGTAGAAAATTTTAAGTACGGAAATTATTTATTAGAACACTTATCTGCGATAATATAACCGTTATCAGTTTTGAACTACTAACAACAATAGGTCAAAGTAGCTTTGATTGGCTGATGATTATAACCTTCATTTTAGAGATCTCACTGTGGGACCCTGTGTCCAAACATGCCCTGATGTTTCTTTTTTCAAAAGTTAATTACTTGTGGATCCTCATGAATTGAGACGCTTCCATTGTTTGTGTAGGTACTCCTATGCGTTCCCTTTTCTTGACACCAAAGGAATGGTAGTTGTGGATGATGACAGAGTGGGTCCTCTGTTTGAGCACACTTTTCCGCCATCCCTTGCTCCATCTCTATCTTTCATAGGCATCCCTAGAAAGGTAAATCTGTGTTAGTTAAGCACTAAGAACTGCATCTGAAAATTTTTATCGTCATAAATTAACACAGTTGAAAAGATATATAGAAAAACAAAAGGAAGATGAATATAAAGAGAAAAAGTGAACTTCATGTACAACTTAATCAGAAGCAGGAAAATCTTCTAGGATAAGGTTAAACTAACAATATTATTGATTGATGAGACCATGCAGATCATAGGGTTCCCTTTCTTTGAGTCCCAAGCAAAATGGATAGCTCAACTGCTGTCTGGGAAAAGGGTTTTGCCATCAGGAGAGGAAATGATGGAATCAATCAAGGAGTTCTATCGTTCAAGAGATATAGCTGGCATTCCCAAGCACAACACCCATGACATTGCAAATTTTGAGGTACAGACCCCATTACACATGGCGATTATTGAGATATTGACTTTCTGAAAGAGTTCTTTCAAATGTAATAAAAAAATCTAATATAAATACACATGCACTTTACTAAAGTGAACAGATTAGAATTGGAATCTCGGTGACCTAAAAGCCTGATTTTGGGGTAGTATTCACGAAGAACACATGGGTTTTGCTGAAACATTACCTTGTCTCTTGCAGTACTGTGACAAATATGGAGACTATATAGGATTCCCACATTTAGAAGAATGGAGGAAAGAGCTATGCCTGTAGGCCTTAAGAAACTCCGATGTCAACTTGGAGACGTATCGGGATTCGTGGGATGACGATGAGCTGCTTCAGAAGGCCCTTCAAAGCCCCCATTTCACTCAACTTCGAGTTGAAGATTCTCCTCTGTGAAGTAGAGTCTGATTTTGGACCACTCGGAATCAATGATTCAGTGGCAGAGACGCACAAGACAGTGCAACAAGGCACATGGTTGTGATTGGGCAAATTCAACAACATCGATTTCATAAAGAAGAGATCTTTATGTCGTGAATTATTTTCCGTTGCAGTAAAAGTTTTTGCTTTCATATTGGGTGTAATCGATTGTAGGCTACGTACACACTACAAAACTAGAGAGTTCTAATTCCCAGCCAGTGAAGTCCGATTCGGCCAGGGGGAAATGTCGAGTCCGATTGCTGTAATAAGGGTCTGTTTGGTTTGGGGGGAGGGGAGGGAAGGGGAAGAAAAATGAGCCCCTCCCCTTGTTTGGTTCAAAAATTAGGAGGGGAGGGGCTGAATTTTTTCCTTCCCTCTCCCCTTCCCCCCCCTTATTTATGCTCCCTCTAAATTGGGGGGTTTTGGAGGGAAGCACAAATTTTTGACAAAAATGCCCCCAATGCAAATTACAACAATGCAACTCATGTAATTAATTATAAATGAATTTAATAATCAATTTACCTATTTCTCAATGCAAACTATATAAATGAATTCTATCATTTATAAAACTTTTTAAATTAAATGATAGATTAAAGAACAATAATTAATTATTTTC